>JAFLJL010000934.1:0-80000 GCA_018398815.1 Conus ventricosus
AGTTTTGATTATCTATATTCATAATGTATTTACGTCAAATCAAGATTTGTTTGTTTGCGTTGATGTCTACGCTAATTTCAGGATTGGGTATGTCCCCCCTTATACTTTTACTGACTTCCATTAAAAACGCGTAAGCATATCAAGCTGAGGTTAGGGGCGATTTTTATTGGTCCACCATATTGTACATAGTGGAAGCGAGGTAATAATGTGATTTGATTATGACACCGGGTAAAATGTGTGATAATGTCATCTGCATTATGTCTGTGTGTGGAAAATCCAAGGTCACGTGACAAACCTGCTTGTTGTCCTAAGACCGTGTGTTGGCCACCCATTCAGGACAATCTGCTTGACACCTGCGGTCAATGAGTGGACCAGGTGGTTGATGGCGTCCCCTTGGACACCAGCCCTCCAACTTGGTCGATGGGCCTTGGTGTTGTTGAGCCGCTGTTGCTGGTCGTGAATCGCATCGGAGGTCCATCCGTCCTGCAATGTTATCCACAATCAAGTTCTATTGGGTGTTATTTCGGGGGATGAGGGCTGGCCCAGGGCAGCACATTGACGTTGTTATGGCTGTTGATAGTGCTGGGTGGCCATGGACTGTGTGTGGTCTTGCAATTGTCGGGTGGATATGTCCAGTTTGGGTGTGCGACTATAAATAAAGGAACGACATGGGGGTCTCTGGCCTCATGGTGGAATGTAGCGCGGTGCATTGACACTCTGTCCGCGGACAAGGGACCAATGTCTGAAAGATGACTGGTCATATGGCGTGGGTAATGATAATATTGCACCCCTTATTATTAACGTTCTAGGCCTCCCCGGGGTTTCGCTCTTCACCTACATCAGGTGTCAGACATTAGCGTTTCACCAGGGCGTCGCCTTTTTTCTGACACGATTGTAAGCCTTGTCAATACATTTACGGCTGTCCGCTTCTGAGAACAGGTTGCGTCCCCACTGCTGCCTGCGCCCAGTTGGTTTCGGGCTTGTTGCCACGGCAAGCCAAGCCTGTCCTGCCGGTGTCTTGGTTGTCAGTACCGGACCTCTGTGGTGGACGCCTATCAGGCCAGCCGTTCTCTAGTAAGGAACGATGCCGCACAGTGTTTGAGGCTGATTCGTTTGCTGGAGAGTATTCCCAGGCACCTGTCGTGCTGTGTTAGCGGCTGTTTGCACGCCTGTCCTGCAGATGGGTTCGATCATAAATTGGCCGGGATCTAAGGCTGCTTCCAAATCAGTAGTGGGGCGACCATCCCCAAACGGCGGGCGTCCCAGGCGTGGCGGTAGGGGGAACGGGCCCTCTATATTATGGGGTTAGCTGGAAGCAGTTCCGGACAACTGGCGATGATGTTCACTTCCAGGATGGGGTGGGTCAACTGGTTGCACTGTTGTCCTCACTGTAATACCCCTTGTGTTCTATGTCGCGTTCATCATGTGGTCTAAGTGGCGCCGGTATAATACCTCTCAGCCCGGGGTGGGATCCTCGGAGGAAACAATCCCCCCTGTGCTTCACAGGGCTGGACGTACGGGCAATGAGACTAAGGGTTGAGGCACCCCAAAAGAATACTCCCAGCTGGAAGACGGAGGTATCGGGCCATATGGGCGCAAAAATCAAAAACCACGATTAGCCACGCTTCCACGTTTCCTGATGATGCAGTCCATACAGAATTTCGATGTGGCGCTCGGCCTTCGGAGAACCGCGGGGGAGGGTCGGGAAGCCGGGCCCTATTGCCTCAAAGGGCCCTACCAAGCGGTTCGGTGGTCCAATGACAAGAATATCTGCATGCCATATGCGTGATGATGAGTACCTCATCTCTCACTGCTGATGCCAAGCAAACCAGTACCCGACCAGTATGCTCTACATGCTCACTGTGGATTGCAGAAGGGGTGCTTAAAAAGAAATCTTGGCTGGGGCAGAAAGGGTGCTTGCATCAAGATAAATATCGATTCGCTTGTGTCCAAGAGACTCTCTTTTGTCGTATAACCATCGATTTCAAGTGAGCGGGTTTCGAAGACTTCAGGTTGGACCGTGATGGAAAGAAGCAATGGAAGGGGTGCTTATCTTGGTGCGGATGCCATCGCCCCGCATCAAGATACTCCAAGATCATCCCAATCAACAGCTGTGAACTCCAAAAGGGGTTGTATATTGTCTTAAGGATACGCAACATCAGATATACAATGCCTATTGCCCTCAAGATCGTGATCGTTCCCTCAACATTACATGAACATCCAGATCTTCAACTGCGTGGGTGGTGGGTGAATTTTAACATGTCCTCAGAGAGATGGGGCTATGTGGAGACATTGGACCAAGAGAGGCGATACTGAAAGTTGTGGATTGGGAGGATTGACACACATCGTTCATCTCTTCAACCAAGAAGATGATGACCCACTTCTTCTCTAGGTGCTGGATGACCTCGTCAACACCAGATCTAGCGTGTTCGCCACCACGGACCTGTTGGTCTGGGACCCACAAGTATTAGTCCTCAACCAGCTTGGAGGAAGTGGACACAGGCCTGTCTCAAACTCTTCTATCAACCTCAACTTACTGTGTCCACATGCAAACTGTTTTCCCGCTGGGAAGAATTATAGAAAGGCGGACTGGACTCTCTAGAGTCTCTCACAGATACATACACAAAGCCAATCAACATCAGGCAGAAGAACTCTACTAGTTGGTTCATGACTTCACAAAGGCCGTTCTTTGAAAGCTGCTACAGAATCCATCCCCAAGTGGAGCACGTAAAGGACTAACACAAGCCCTTACTGGACGGGTGGAACTTCAGAATCTGGAAGATGTCGTTACGGTAAGCCAGGGGACAGAGCAGAAATAGCAGCCACCCATCACTAGAGACTAATCATAGCGACTCTGAAGGAACAGTAACTGCAGATACAGCTGTCCTGCAACACAAGCACTGCAAAGAAAAAGCTGGAAGTTATGAGAAATACTGAAATAAGCACTAAATCTCGACTGGGTTGGCAGAAAAGCTGTGGTATCTGGCTTAGAATCCCTATGTAATGAAACAAAACAAGTCTCACCCTCTATAACATTACATGGAGTAATGGAAATTATCTCTCTGGAAAGTATGCAGCAGACCTCTTCATAGTTGTCTTGAATACTTCCAGCAATCTGGATGGCCCTCCTGAACTTAGAGTGCAGTGCTACAGGGCCCTCCATGGGGAACTTCTTGAGGAAAGTGCCCCAAGTGGAAGTCATGATCTCAGCTTTACTCAGTGGATTGAGCGGGGAGGATGCGTTGCCAGAAGCCTGCAGTGGATGAATTGGCACCTTTGGGTCCAGACGGAAGATCAAATGAAATGATTCTGCATATCTGGGATGGATGAGCTAGCGTCCTTCTTATAAAATCTTGTACTGCCTGCTGGATGTCAGGTTCAAGTACCACTGTGGGGGTGGGAAAGATGAATGGAGCCCCATGTACTATTTTGGGGGATAGGTACAAGTCGAAGGCTGACAGCTACAGTCCCATCAGCCTTTTCAAAAGCTGCGTCGGAAGCTGATGGAGGGTGGATTTCAACAACAAGGTTTTGTTTGGGCATTGAGGAGCTTCAGGTGCTGAGCCACCTGAACAGGCAGGCCCTTCCGCAACACAGATCTACAGGAATAGACCAGTTCACATTTCATCACCGCAAAGACATTGTGGACGCTTTTCCAAGAAAAGAAGAACACGCTATTGCTTGTCTGGATTGACCATGGGAGAAGGCGTTCGACAAAGTCTGTGATGATGGAAGTAGGACTACAAAACTACGGCGATGTCGGTGTGGCTGGGTTGGTTGTTCCCTGGTTCAGCCTGTACCTACACAACCGCCCAAGCCCGAGTAAAGTTTCTGGGCCAAAAGACATAGAAGATGGTGCTGAGACAGGAGAAGTGTAGTACCACAGGGAGGAGTCCCTTCGCCTCAACGCAGTTCCTCTCTTCATAGATGACATCGTCAGAGATACTGCCAAATGGGGGTCAGAGGAGCGATATCTAACGCAGATGAGCTGGTGCTTTGGTGCTCCTGAAGAGTACCACTCCACAGCACAGGTAAGCTCCTGACTGCGCCTCTACAAGATCAAGCGACTGGACCAAGGAAGGGCGTGTACTCTGTTCACTCAAGCAAAACATCCTACACAGTCTTCAGCCTATCCAGCATAGAAAGCAAAGAGGCGAAGCTGACATTGAATACCAAAAGGCTGGCAGAGGGGAACCTCACATCTCTACCTACTGGGGTGTGACCTGGACCGCCGGCTCACTTGGGAAACTGGCAGATCACCCAGATGCTGTAGCAAGCAAGTTGGACTGGCGATCATGAGGAAATTGCGGGTGATGAGACTGGGGGGATGACGTACGTATCCTGTAAGAGACTCTATACTCCAGGAGAGTTCCGACCTGTAGTTGAGAGTATACGGGACGTCTGCTGGGCATTCAGCTGCAAAAGTCTAACCTCGAACATCTCAAATATGATACAGTAAAACCAAGCCTCCGCGTGTCAGATAACTGGCGCCATGAGTTCCACCCAATCCTGAAGATGAGTGCACACTGGTACAGTCATTGGAGTACCAGAAGGGACCCATAAGATCTCATCCAAAGCTGCAAAATTCATACGCCTGGAAAACATCCAATGAACTAACAGAGAGCGTCCCACTATGAGCCGGTTGAAATGAGGCAGCTCATCCACAGTCCAAGATCCCTGAAAGGCATATCTCCAGTCTTTTGATGGTTACATTGATACCAAAGGCCTATCCTGGCTAATGGTCTCCACCCTTCTTTGGAAGAGGCAGGTGTTCCCCAACAGTCGTTCACCTGCATTTCCCGGACGTCGGAGAAGAGAGGAAGACAGTCTGACACCAAAGGAAGGCTCCTGGCCATGGAGTACATCGGCAACCAGTATCCCCAGGTAAGACTGGACCATGTCTTCACAGATGGCTCCGCACAGAGGCAACGAGGGTGGTGGAGCTGGATCTTTCCTCCGATACATTGGACGGAGATGAAGAAATTGCAATTCCCAACAGGAAAGTAACTCACCCAACTTCCCGAGTCCTGAGCGAGAAAGGCCCTCTGGAGGCATGCCAATACAGTCTTTGCAGATTCTCCAACAGAACAACGGGGAGGTGGTGAGTCTTCTATGAACGCTCTCTCCGTGCTCCAAGCCCTCAAGAAACTCCCGCTGCAAAAGAACAGAACATCTCACTTCAGCCCCTTTGTAAGCCCTGAGTGCACAGAGTGGAGCAAGTAGTGGTGATACTATGGGTACAGCACCTGTGGCATCAGAGGCAATGAAAAAGCGGACACCTCTGGCAAAAGACGGTGCCACAGAAGAGCAGGCCAACACCTGGTGTTAATACGATGAAATTAGGACAATCATCAAGGACAACAAAGGAATAATATGGGCGCCTCCTGCATCCCCAAATACAACCCAGAGACACATTACCATTTGCTGGGACGACGGCGGAAACAGGTCAAGACTCTTCGCCTGAGGAATCTGGACACAATCGCCTGTCTCCACCACTTGCACACAAAATTTGCATTGGACAGTGTGGAGAGTTGCCATTGTGGTGCAGGGACCAATTGAAATACTGACCAATCCCTCATGTTCGTACGAACGTATGCCAGCATCCAGGAGAAAGTACTGGCCAACACCAACAGGCAGTGGAAGCCTAGCTGTACGGCACTCTGGGAGGAGCTGCGACGGACGGCAGCCGTCATCGAGGACAACTGGGCTGTCATCTACGGGATGGCGAACGAGGGGAAAGAAGAAGAAGACAAAATGGCGATTCCTCTTCTTGGTGTGTGATACCCGAGGACGCCGGGCCGGGGCCGATCATCAGTGGTACTAAGTGGACTCGCATGCGGTTGCTCGCAGGCGAGATAAGATGGTTGAGATGTGGCGTTTTAATATGATGTTGGCGACCTGCTGGCATCCTCACAGCCTCCAGATGGCCTAAGGCTCGATTCGCGTTCCTCTGCTCGTAGTCTTGGCATCTCTGTAGCGCTCAGACGGCAAATCGTTATCTGAACCTTGTAGCGCGGCTTGTATACAAGCGCTGCATTTGCCTGCGTACTTGTCGCTGGTTAACTTTGCTCTGCATGGTGTGCACGTGCCTCACATGCAGCCAACCAGTTTGACCATTTATGTTGACCCTCCAATTGCGGAAATGGATGTGTTGCTCACACATTATTTTCTCTGCACGTAGTCTTGGACCAAACTAACTTGCCACAATGGTTCAATATTGTATATTCACCCCTTTAACCGAAAAATAGCCTTTCAATTTTTCGCGCGTTTTTTTATGGATAGTCAGTTATAGTTATCTACAGTCAGATCGAATGTACACAGTGTGAAAGGGATTGTCCTTTGTGTGCTAAACATGAATTGAAAATGATAAATACACTTTTTTATTTATATGCCCCATATACAAGAACTTAGAGACGTATTCATGCCTGACTAAGTATTCTAAAAATCCATTCCCTATCCAAACTTTACTTTACTGCTTGAATGTGAAAATTTTGTAACAATTAATAAGTTGTCTATGTATTATTGTAATGTCGCTTAGTTGTACGAAAATCAATGTACAGTTTGATATGCGTATGAAGGCATGATGAATGCTTGTTTATTATGTACAGCCATTTGCATGGTCTAGGAGGCCTAACATATTAAAGCTTTTTTGACTTTGACTTTGACTTGGACTCTCTCTCTCTCTCTCTCTCTCTCTCTCTCTCTCTCTCTTCTCTCTGCTCTCTCTCTCTCTCTCTCTTCTTCTCTGTCTCTCTATCTGCCCCCTCCTTCTCTCTCTCTCTTTCTCTCTACTCTCCCCGTCTGGCCCCTTTGGGCAGTTTCAAGACAAACCCTCGACTTGGTGTGTGTGTGTGTGTGTGTGGTTGTGGTGTGTGTGTGTGTGTGTGTGTGTCGTGTGTGTGTGTGCAGTGCGTATGCGTGTGGGTGTGGTGTGTGTGTGTTGTTTGTGTGTGTGTGTGTGTGTGTGTGTGTGTGTGTGCGTGTGTGGGTGTACGCACATGTGTGTGGTGTGTGTGTGTTGTGTGTGTGTGCCCCCCCCCCCCCCCCCCCCCCCCCCCTGGTGTGTGTGTGTGATGTGTGTGTGTGTAGTGTGTGTGTGTGTACTGTGTGTGTGTGTGTGTGTGTTGTGTGTTTGTGTGTGTGTGTGTGTCTGTGCGTGTGTTGAGTGTAGGCGTGTGTTGTGTGTGTGTGTGTGTGTGTGGGTGTGTTGTGTGTGTGTGTGTGTGGGTGTGTGTTGTGTGTGTGCGGCGTTGGTGCGTTGCGTGCGTTTGTGTGTGTGTGTGTGTGTGTGTGTGTGTGTGTGTTTGTGTCGTGTGTCGTGTGTGTGAGCTCATGCGGGGGGGGCCTCGCGTCTCTCGTGTATGTGTAGTGTGCGCATGTGTGCGCGCGCGCGTGTGGGTGTGGTGGGAGCGCTCGCGGGCACTCATGTGTGGGTGTGTTTGTAAACAATAACAATAACAATAAACATTAACAATAACATTAACAATGGTTTATTCAGTTTTTGCAGGCCTCTGGCCCATATAGAAAGGAGAACTTGAAGAATTTGCACATTTTAGCATGGAATAGGTGAGTTTGAAAGAGGTATACCGACAAAAAAGAAGAACAAGAATACAAGGCAAAGAAACGTTTACCTTACAAATCAGTTATAGACAGTGATTTCATTTCCTTAATTTTAGGGATTCTGTTAATGTAAACGGCAACTTGGAATAACAATTTTCATTTGGACATATTTCTGCCAATAAACTGTATCTTATTTCCGATGGAAAACGTTAATATTACAAGGGTCTGGAATTCTGCGAGGTGTGGATTATTTAGGAACAAAGTAACATTGAAATGACATAAATCTTCTTTTCAATGACCTTCACCACTGTTTCAAAATGGATCAGTGATTTGTTGTAGTCGAGTGACACTCACTGTTCTGAGAGGTGCCGTTTGCAGCCTAAACAGACACCAAAACACGACGATGTTCGGAGCAGACAACTGACTCACATTACCGGCCATTATTAACTCCTCGGGGGATACATACAATAGTAAGGGTATTGATGGAATGCGAAGAATGCCAGTCTGGAAATACAGAATCCTTCAAAAGTTGTTTGAGATGATCTAATAAATTCATTGAGCATTTCACAATTACTGCATCTGCCATACTTATCCAAAGCCCATAAGTGCACAATAGCTGTCTTACACGTGTAACCCAGTTTTTCTACCAGAGTGATTCGTGCATTTGCAACATTTTATAGCATTGTTTTGGATATCTGTTGTGCGGACATAGACCTCAAGGCCTGCACCAATATTGTCACCAAGTCGGGAAGAGATTTGTTTCATAGAGTTAGGATTTCTACCACACTCCCCAAGGGCAATGTTGGTTTTGACATCCCTTCCAACCCTATAAAGCCCCTTAAATTGCCACGTACATATTACTACAGTATCAAACAAGAACTGTGAACATACAAAATAATCTCGGACAATTTTTACCCCTGGTTTGCTAGCAAGTTAATTCACCCTCACTTTCCCCTTCCAGTTCTTCCATTTACAATTAAACAGGTCATATTCTGTAATTGTTCAATAAGTCTCGTACCAAAACTATTGACACCACTGTCTTTAGCTTACGAATAGTTTGTGGACATCATTCTGCATTAACATTTCTGCAATTCTTCAGTTGTTGTGCGTGTCTATTTTACCGGACGTTTTCCACATCAGAGAGTTCAGACGTGCGGCATTAAAATCGCCACATCAGTAGCAAGGGTAAATCAGGATAGCGGTCCATCACCTCGGACTATCCGGTTTTCTTACAATCAATTACGTTATCAATGTTCTTTCCTGAAATCACTGACGTTCAGGAGGCAATGTAAATCAAATGCTGCAAGTATGTCAAACGGAGAATTCAAATCACACTTACCATACCTTCAGAAAAACACAAGTCCTTGTTTGATTGTATGCTGTTACTCCAATGGCACATAAAACAGATTTGTGTACACAGACAACTACACCACCTGTCCTGTTTTGTCATAGCCGCGGAGAGTAAAAACACATGAAAATCCGGGGGAAGCATTTTCGGTGTGGGTTGTGGTTGGAGCGCTCGCGTGCACTCTGTGTTGTGTGTGTGTCGTGGGTGTTGTGTGTGGTGTTGGGTGTGTGTGTGTCGTTGTGTGTGTGTGTGATGTGTGTGTGTGTGGTGTGTGGTGTGTGTATGTGTGCAATGTTGTGGTGTGCGCATGTGGCCGTCGCGCGCGCCGCGCGGACCGTGTGTGTAGTGGGTGTGTGTGTGTTGTGTGTGTGTGTGTGTGTGTGTGGGTGTGTGGTGTGTGTGCTGTGTGTTGTGTGTGTGTGTGTGTGTGGTGTGTGTGGCGCGAGCGCCGCGTGGTGTGTGTGTGTGTATGAGTGTTCCTTCAAGGTACACAAAATACGTTTTCAGGCTGTCTTCACATAGATGGCATTGTGCTGTAATGTTGCCACACCATAATGAAGAAGGGCCCAGAAGGAAGAAACTGGACAGGGGGCGCTACGGCGTACTCGCTGGTACGTGTTAACATATTCTTTGGCATCTTTAATGAAGTGTATAAATTTGAAAAATTTTCTGTGCAACTTCACTGACTCTATACAACATCATGTTCATCTATATCAACATTAATCGTGCTCTCTTGATGTGCTCTTTGTTGACATTGTGCTGGAGTGAAAATACAAAAATATGAACTCTGGAATGGCTTTTCTTAAAATAAAATAATAGAGAGGAGAGAGAGGAGGAGTGAGAGGAGAGAGAGGGAGAGAGAGGAGAGAGAGAGAGGAGAGCAGCGCACTCACACTAACACACACAACACACACACACACACACTCACACTCACCACCACCACGCACACACTACACACACACACACACACACACACGCTCACACACACATCACTCTCTCTCTCTTTCTCTATGTCTCTTCTCTTTCTCTCTCTATCCCCTCACACAACACAACACACACACACAACACAACACACACACACACTCACACACACACACCAAACACACACACTAACACACACACACACACACAACACACACAAACGCGCGCACGCGATAGAGAGAGAGAGAGGAGGAGAGAGAGAGAGGAGGGAGGAGAGAAGTTGAGAGAGAGGAGAGAGTAGAGAGAGTGAGAGAGAGAGAGAGGGGGAGAGAGTGAGAATGAGAGTGAGAGGAGAGAGATGAGTGTGATTGAGTGTTAAGTAATCAGACATAGAGTGGAGACACTAGAGCGTTGGTGACAGAGAGACAGGTGGTGTCGATGTGGTGTATACTATGTTTCAGATAGGATTGGGAAGGGTAATTTAAAGAGAGTGAGAAAAGGAAACGGATTAGACGTGTGTGTGTGAGTGTGTGTGAGAGAGAGAGTGTGTGTGTCAGTGACAGTGAGGATGTAAGAGAGAGATGTGTGTGAGTGTGTGAGAGTGAGATGAGAGGTGAGAGTGTGTGTGAGGTAGCATGTCCTCACTTGCCAGGTCGTTTTTAAATTCCCCAGACACCTTTAGGGCTTTAGGTCTAAGGCTGTCTGGTGTTTGGTTGGGCGTGATGGGCGCCCATCGTAATCTGGGCTTTGCGGGCTGGGGGTCCCCATTTCTCGGCGTTGTCAGGCTGAGTTATGAGGGTGGGATTTTGGGGTGGTTACTTTATATGCAGATGTTCTTGGCTTATATTACATGATCTCATTGTTCTTTGCTAGTCCAATGTATGATCGCACACGTTTCACTGTGTATGCATTGCGTTCTTTGGTGTCTTGCGGCCAGGGTGCGTTGCTCGTTGAAGTCACTACCCGGGCAGCTCTCTCTCTCGCGCGCGCGCGCGCCGCCGCGCGCTCTCCTCTCATCTCTCTCTCTCTCTCTCTCCCTCTCTCTCTCCTCTCTTCTCTCTCTCGCTCTCTCTCTCTCTCTCTCTCACTCTCTCCTCTTCTCGCCGTTTATGGTGTATCTCTAGAAACTCATTTTTACTGGCATGTAAACAGTTGTGTGTTCTGGATGTAATATCGCACATGCGTGCGGTGTGGTCGTTTTTTTAAAACAGGCTTTTCTTGCTCATTCACAACTGGGCATGCTGCTGTAATATCCTGCTTTAAAGAGAGGATCAATGGTTAGACCATGGGCTAAGATTGTGGTATGAGGGTATAATGTGGGCCATCTCACGTAGCATTGATGTCTGCCAGTTGGTTTAGACGTGCTACTACAGAAGCCTATCGTGTGGCAATGAGGATTTATATCTATATGGGAGCAGGGCCATGTGGATGGAGTGCTTTGTCTCGTAGATCGTCCTCTATTGTTTGTCTCATGGCTACTGGGCCCCCTGAGACCCGGCCCCAGGGGAGGCCCAGCCCGGGTACCCCTCTCACTGGCTCTCCCGAGGCGTGCCCTACGGCCCTCGCCTCCCTCATACAGTCACCCGCGGTGGGCGTGAGGGTCCGCCACTGCGGGGCTGTTTTGGGCGCGCTCTCTCTCTACACACTCTCTCTATCTATACTCTCCTCATATCACTCTATCACTCATCATCGAGGTGTGTCCCTGGTAACACTTTTTTGCATTGTCCCACGTGCACCAGGACAATTGGTTTACCTCAAAGAAAACGTAAAATGAAAACTACACGAGCCAAGAAATTTAAGCGTACACTGATGTGCATATCCTTTTGACTGGTGATCCGAAAAGAACTGCCAATGGTTCTCATGTGATCTTCTACGAGCATGGCAATTTCAATTTTAACAGTTGCTATGCTATTTAATGAAGCATAGTTTTCCCGCAAATTACTCAATGATAAAGGAAAATATAGTTTGTTCCTTGTGTTTTACTTCGTTTGGATTGTGCATAATCAGTGATATATGTAATGGTGACCCTAATTGGCGCAATACTTATGTATCTTAATAGGGGCGTAGTGCAAATCGTCTGAACATTTCTTTGTTACTGGCATGAGAGAAACTAGAATCTGACCGTCTGTGTTTCAACTTACGTTGCTAAATGGAAATCCTGTATTTTTGAGGATTGAAAAAAATCGTGTTAAATCCTGAATTAAAAAATAGACTCCCAGCAATGAAGTCAGATGGAGTGCTGTCATCGTTCCACAGAACGTAAGTATATAAGTTGCTGAAAAAACAAAACCATTATGTAAACAGTATAGAATGCTCTCTTAAATCTCTGAGCCTATGTTTGAGGATCTATTAAGAATGCAAGGGATACAAAAACGTGTGAACATCAGAGTGATCAGCTCTACTGTTATGTTGTTATAATGACCCAAGCATTGACAATCACGTAGGTGCTGACAGCAGCTAAGAATTATGCCTTTACTAAGATCTCCTAAGAGCAACAATTTCCCACTGACCGACCAAACAATAATACGTTGATGAATTCTGTGGCGTGGAAAAACAGGTGAAGACCGACAACTCCTCTGTCATCACAAAAATGACATTGCACTTTTTTTTAAAGTGCGGGGCTTGTGGGAAAGGAAGAAACACGAATGAAAATCAGAAAATATGTTATGGAAAAAAAACAAAACACTAGCAGCAGATGAAGACCATGCCATTCCATAAATATGTGGTATTCTCAACACCAAAGGTTCAAAAACGGAACCCAACAACACTACTAACCACCACCAGAGAGAGAGAGAGAGAGAGAGAGGAGAGAGAGGAGAGAGAGAGAGGGGAGAGAGAGAGAGAGAGAGAGAGAGAGAGAGAGAGAGAGAGAGAGAGAGAGAGAGAGAGAGAGATAGTTCTAGGCTGTAGTGTCTCCTTTTCATGCCAAGGAGCACAGCCACTATCAGCATAATGCATTTCCATGATTTCATTTTCTCATGTCCTGCCCCCTCCCCCACCTCCTTTCTTTCTTTTTGTTAATTTAATTTAAATCTTTTCCAAGTCGTTAAAGTAACGACGGACGAATTGTTAGCCTGCACTTGATTTCCCTACTACTAAATTGTTTATCATAATACACACACCACACACACACACACACACACACACACACACACACACACACACACACACACACACACACATATAATATATATATATATATATATAATATATATATATATATATATATATATATATATATATATATATATATATATATATATTTTATGTGTGTGTGTGTGTGTGTGTGTGTGTGTGTGTGTGTGTGTGTGTGTGTGTGTGTGTGTGTTGTGTGTGTGTGGTGCGTGCGTGTGTGTGTGTGTGTGTATTGAATTATAAACAAAATTGCACACCAGCCTTCTCTGGGATAGCATTCTTCTTAAAACCGAAAAGGCAGAGGAGTCAAATTACCACTTTCCGCGGTCACTGAGGAGAAACAATCAGTTTCGAAATATCGTGACTAGGAGTTATATGTTAGCGAGTTTCTCTCCCTATTGGAGATTGTCTCCCCCTTGGAGACTATAAGCTTGCTGAAGGCTCATTTTGAGAAGCATTTATTTTATTTTTCCCCATTCACCCACTCAAGCACATACTGTTAGTTAGGCAGACTTATCTACCACTGTAGATATGAATGCTTATCTCCCCCTATTTCTTCAATCTAAGACATAAGAGCAAGCTTTGTTTATAATTCAATATTTCTTGCAGTCATTGCAACACCAAGCTGCTCTGTAAGTTGCTGGAATGGCGCTCGGTACTTATCCTTGGAATTTATTAGTTTGTTGATATATATATATATAATATATATAATATATATATTATATATATATATTATATATATATATATATATATAGATCAATATGGTTGAACAGCCTAAAATGATTCTAAAAGCGCTCGACCCCTTGGGGAGCAACATTTGTTAAAACAAGTTTTAAAAAGGAATATTAAAACTCTCTACACTGCTCGAAACAAATTTGTAGAGAGTTTTAATATTCCTTTTTAAAACTTGTTTTAACAAATATATATATATATATATATATATATATATATATATTATATATAAAACTTTGGATTGCACCTTTGGGAGACATTCACATAGTAGGTATGTTAGGGAGACAAATCACCAAAAAGCTCTTTTAGCAATGACAAAACATCCAGTTTCATCACTGATCCATGCCTTTATGAAGTTTCCAAACTTGCATAAGCAGTAACACTTTTCAAAGATAACTGGTTTCAGATATAGCCTAAATATAGGATTTTTTGTGTCTCCTTAGCGTTTTTCAACCCTGAAATATACCTTTCGGAGACAACATGCATTCTTTAGTACTTTGGGGAGACATGTTTTTATTAGTACTTTGGGGAGACATGTCTCCATAATGTACATTTTGTTGACTAACTTGACATTGAAGGCGTTTTAACATGTGTTTCCTCAAATTTAAAAACAAGTTTATATCAGTATTAACTCGCTTTGTTTGCTGTCCTGTGCTGACCATATAAGTATTAGGTTTTTTTGGTTTTTTTGTTGTTTTTAACAGAAAAAGCTGTTCTTGAACTAAGCAATAGTGCCCCCCCCCCCCCCCCCCCCCACCCCTTCCAAAATTGTTTAGTTCAAGTCTGGCTGATAAGGGTCTTGCTCAGTGTTGTTTGTGTTTTGATCATCGAAATGACTTTCTAAAATCATATTTGAAACATTTTAAAATATTGTGTGCTCTTTAATGTATTGGTTGCTTTGTTATTGTCTCCTGTACTTTTAGCCATTTATTAGGAAGTTCAGTACAAAAAATTTTCTTTTTCTTTTAGTTGTCATTCATGGGTGTGGGTTGGACAATTGACTCAGTGATCAGCACGGAGGCTAGATGCAAGAATTAATTTTTTGTGAGCATGGCATGATCTCCTTGCCAGTCTGATATTCTAATCTGCACTCATGGCTATGTCCCCAGGAGGGATGAACAATATATTAATTTTTCATGTGAAGAAAGAGAGAGAGGAGAGAGAGAGAGAGAGAGAGAGAGAGAGAGTAGAGAGAGAGAGAGAGAGAGAGAGAGAGAGAGAGGAGAGAGAGAGAAAGAGATGAGGGCATGTGTGCGAGTACACGTGTGTGTTTTGAACTTATTATAATTCATTTTCCATTGTGGGAGGGTGCCTTCCAGGGTTTTTTTTTTTAAATCGAATTTCTAACACTGCTTCAGAAAAAATTTTTCTTGAAAGCCAAAGAAAATATCTGGTGTTGTGTAGCCTTCTTTGAACTGATAAGGTCTATCAGTAGATTGGCAGAATGCTATTGCTTTCAATTTATTAAAGAAAAAAAAAAGAGAGAGAGAGAGGGAGAGAGAGAGAGAGATAGAGAGAGAGAGAGAGAGAGAGAGAGAGAGAGAGAGAGAGAGAGAGAGAGAGAGAGAGAGACAGACAGACAGACAGACAGACAGACAAAGAGAGAGAGAGAGAGAGAGAGAGAGAGAGAGAGAGAGAGAGAGAGAGAGAGAGAGAGAGAGAGAGTTGCATTGCCCCTCCTCCTCCCACACACACCAAAATACAGTTTCACAAACGACAACATACACAAATGCAAGAAGCAAAAATCATATTCCAGTTATAATTCAAACGGGGGAAAAACAAACAAAAAACCCATACACGCACACACACACACACACACACACACACACAACACACCACACACACACACACACACACACACACACACACACACACACACACACACACAAACAAACCTGTTGATCTGGATTGCGCATGTCCAGCGAGGAGGCTGCCTGGCTTTTGGAGCTCCCGTTTTAACTTCAGTTTACATCTTTTACGTCTTTACATCTTTTATTCATACGAGTAACTGTGAATTTTAATAATCAGTACTGTTGGTGGTGTAATGCTAAATTTTATTTTATTTTTAACAAAATGTGTTTAAACCCTTTCAGGTATCGAGATAGGGGGTTGTGTACTTCCGGTTAGGCAGTATCCTTTTTTGAGCTCCAAATTTTCTCAATGTTTTTGGCCAATTTTCGTGTCTTTTAGACCATGACAGTGTTTAGCTTTTGCACAGCTAATACCCCTTTTTAATCTGAAAACATGTTTAGGTTCGTTTTGGTCCACGCGTTCTGAAAATTTGA
Organism: Conus ventricosus; assembly: GCA_018398815.1. Taxonomy (NCBI): domain Eukaryota; kingdom Metazoa; phylum Mollusca; class Gastropoda; order Neogastropoda; family Conidae; genus Conus; species Conus ventricosus. The sequence goes on from JAFLJL010000934.1 coordinate 15,983, forward strand.
CTTAAAACAAAATTTCCCCGAGATGAGTACGTTTACACTTTGTTTACATTTGTCGGCCATCGATTTTTCCAACTACCGTCTCTGCAAACCATGACTTGTACATGATTCATCATGCCACAATTCAACTTTACTCTCCTGACACTTGTCTTGTATGCTTTTTCATGGAAATTTTTATGCGTGATGTTTATACCCCCCATGTTGACCAAGTTGTGAGCTTCAACTTCTCTGATAAGACATTTCATTCGCACTTGTTCATCTGGATTGTGCCTGTTCACTCAAGCTCTTGCAGACAGCTGGAAGAAGAACAACCACAGATTTCTGTCTTTCAAAACCAGCGTGTGCCCTTATATCTATGTACCCTGTTACTACTACTTTCCTACGCGCCCGAGCCGAACCCTGGACCATCGTCTCAATCTTCTGGTGGGAATGACTCGCATTACCCCTGTGGAACCTGCGACATCTCTGTCAGCTGGTCGGAAAGAGGTGTTGCCAGTGATACATGTGGGCATGGGGTATCACGCCCGCTGCCAAAGCATCCCAACACTGAAATACGAAGAACTTCATCATGAAGACATCTCGTGGCACTGCGCCATTTGTGACAGCCGCAGTGGAATTACAGCTTTTGACCTTCATGGAGTTGATTGGTCTGACAGCTCTACTTCAAACCTTTATGAATGATTCTGATATCTCCTCAACTACGCCAACTGAAACCACCTTCAAGCCTAACCACATGTCTACTCCCACGAGAGCAACCAACAGAACAAATCCAAAAATAAGACCTGTACGTGTCCTAAACATCAGCTTTCGCCCAGTGGAGGAAAACGAGCAGAAACAATTCATCTTATCGACAGTACCAAACTGGACATTTTTATAGTCTGTAAAACTTGGTTAGATGCTCAATCTCCACAAGAGTCATCCCTGGTATGTCACTTTATACCGCCAAAGACAGAGATAAACACGGAGGCGGTGTCCTGGTGGCTGCCCAGATCAAACCCTGGAGAGTTTTATCGTCCCAGAATTGTCTACAGACTGCGAGATCCCCATAGGTTGGTGTTAAGCTGCTGGGCAGAAAACTCTCTACCTGTGCGTGTTTACCGCCCCAAGACCGCATATCTACCCAGCCTTGCGAAACTGGGCGAGTCACTAGACAGGGCGGCTAGGATCCCGAATGCTACATCCTTATGGGAGGGGATTTTCAGCTTTCCCGGGTTTGGGGACTGGAGCACTTTGACATTCAAAACCTGGAAACAAATTGTGTTGAACTCCACAGAAAATTAGAGACCTACTGCATGGACCATGGTATGCAACAACTAGTGCTAGAAACCCAAGAAATAGACAAAAAGAAAGGGAAACCCATAGCACGCTAGATCTTTTTATTACCAACTACCCGCATTTCACCCCTAGGTTGAAGTCATTCCTGGCTTGTCGGACCATGACATCCCCTATTGTGAATTCTCCTTAAGCCCACCACGTATCAAGCAGTCTCCAAGGGCAGATCCCCCTCTACGATAAGGCCAACTGGGGGGCGATGGGGAAAAGGACATGAAGGACCTGCACTCGGCGCTGGTGAGCGATGAAAACCTCACCACAGAGGATCTTTGGACCAAGTTAAAGGGACACCCTCATCGCGACAGTCCGACCAATGTCCCCCACAAAACAGTGCGTACCGGGCCTGTAAACCGTGGATCACAGCTGACATCCGAAAGATTGCCAAGCGCCATGTCAGAATCTAACAAGAGAAATAAATTTAAAACACCAAGGTATTCCTCAACTAGAAAGAAGATAAACAACTCTGAAGACGAAGCAGCGCATGATAAGACGCTCGTACTGGGAAAAAGGTCCATAGGTCAGTCGCAGGTGACCCTGAGTCGCAGAAGGTTCACCCCTGAACAAGCGATTCTACACCTTCGTCAAGCACCAGCGCACTCCAACTCTGGCGTCACACCCGTGAAAGTCGAGGAAAGCTTGTGACGGACCCCATCGCAAAGGCGGGGGCTCTCAACAAGCAGTTCCAGTCAGTGTTCACGAGGGGACGCGAGTACACAGATGAAGAGTTTCACGCTAAGTGCAAGATGTATGACATTTTCCAGCTCAACCCTCTCTGATTCTTGATTACTGAACAAGTCATTCAGAAACTCCTTTCCAAACTCAACCCCTTTTATAAAGCCTGTGGCCCTGACAAGATCAGTCCTCGCATCCTGAAAGCCCTTGCCCCTGAAATACCCCCATCCTTACTATGATCTATCAGTTCTTTCTTGACACGGGTTTATGTCCCTTCTGATTGGAGATATGCAAACGTTGCACCAATATTCAAAAAGGGAGAACACTATGACCCATCAAATTTTACCGCCCAGTCTCTCTGATCTCTATCCCCTGCAAAGTCCTGGAACACGTCATCGTCAGCGCTCTCATGTTCACTTGGAATCCAAAAAAATCTTATGTCCAGAACAACACGGTTTTTCGCAAGTTTCGGTCCTGCGATACACAACTATTTAATTTTACAGAAGAACTGTTTGGAACTCTAGATAAAAAAATCAGGCAGATGTCATCATTATGGACTTTGCGAAAGCCTTCGAAGAGTGAACCACAGCCTCCTTATCCACAAACTGAAAAATTACGGTGTCCTGGGAAAGATCAACAAATGGATAGGAGCATTCTGAAAGCCGGCAACAATCGGTGGTTGTGGATGGCGCAGCTTCCAGCGGGTCAGCGTGCGGTCTGGGGTCCCACAAGGCTCTGTTTTGGGGCCCGGGCCCGCTTTCTGGCGTATATTAATGACTTGCCAGAAGAACTCTCCTCACTGACACGCCTGTTTGCTGATGACACAGCTGTTTACCGTTTGAAGGCCTCTAAAACCGACCAAAGCTTACTTTAGGAAGACCCAAGAAATTAGAAGCATAGGAGCACAGCTGGGACATGGCATCCATCCTGGAAAAAGTACTACTCTCCCAGTTACAAAATCATATTTCCTGCAAAATCCAACTACACCCTTCACAACCATATTCTAGAAACTGTCTCTACCTCCAAGTATCTAGGCGTTACCATCACAAGTGACCTAAGCTGGGACCCGCACATCAACGCCATCTGTGCTAAATCGAGCAAGACCCCGGCTTCCCTTAGAAGAAACCTGAAGATCCCAGCAGTGCGCTTCAAAGAAACAGCCTATAACAGACCGATCTTGGAGTACGTGGCACCGTACGGGACCCGCATACCCAAGGCAACATCAATAAGATGGGAAACTGTCCAAGACGAGCAGCACGGTTTGTGTTCAACCGGTACCACAACACATTTAGTGTCACCGCGAAAGATCGAAAAAACTGCAATGGCCGACTCTGCAGCACAGACGCAAGGTTTCTAGGCTTTTTCAAGCTATGGAAAATAATGAACAGAGAGGCGATCGTTGACAAAAGCTGCATAGTGCCAGCCCCTCCCAGACAAAGAAGGAAGCACTCCCCCCAGCTCAACCAGATTCAGTGTAAATCCCAATATCGACAAGCTTCCTTTTTCCCCAGAAAAGATACGTGACTTGAACAACCTGCCCCGAAAAAGCGGTTTGGCAGCGGACACCTTAGACAACCTTTAAGTCTAGGGTGCCCCCCAGTCAGTAGCTACATAGATAATAGGTCCCTTCCCCCCTCCCCACTCTTACCCAATAGCTTTTTTTTTAAATCTATTTTTGAGGCCCTGCTGCTTTAGATCAGCAAGAGACCGGCTAGCTCGGAAGGGCGCAAAGTGAAGCAACGTACCTGCTGGAGAAACCCCCTTAGAGCAGGACTATTTTTTTTATCCTCACTTTAGGTCTATCGCTTTCTATAATTTGTTTTTCTTTCATCGCAACCCCACAAAACGGGTACAAATCAATTGGATGATTGTGGCCGTGTATGCAGTAAAGTTAAAAAAAAAAAGAAGTAAAAGGTAAGGTGTTGTGCTCACTAGGCTTTTTTAAGATGGGTACCGGCGTGTTTTTTCCTCGGTTCGTTAAAGGTTTTCTACTTTTTCTTGCTGTTTGCACATGTGTTTGGAACAGCGATATCCCTAGCAATCAGTTTAATTTTAAAATTTTAGATGTAGATGTAGACGCCTTTAGTTCCATTTTTTCAAGTTATAAAAATTTGTGCAACCTGAACCATGTTACCTCCTGTGTACACCTGTGCCGAGCACTGTTTACACGTCGATTACTAGGCCCAGATTTGAACCTCTGATTTCAATTAATAGCATAAATAGTACAGTGATAAGGAATTGTTTTAATAAAAGTGTTCGACAGAGAGGAGTTAAACCATGGCTCTTAAGCCTTATCCTACTATCGGGGGACATTGAGCTTAATCCTGATCTGTCTACCAAAGAAAAATATCTATGCCGAGTCTGCAATTTGCGAGTCACATGGAAACATAAAGCAGTTGCCTGTGACGTTTGCAATACATGGTATCGCACCAAATGAATGTTATTAAATCCAGCAATTTGTGAAGCGTTGTGTAATAGTGATATATCCTGGACGCATTTTACCTGCGGGCTTCCAAACTTTAATTCGAGACTTTGAAGATTCTATTGAAGATAGCAGCTCAGAAAGCAACCGTTTTGACCCTATCTCACCAGACCGATCCCCAAAAGAAAACTTGAAATTTGTCCTAAGTTTGCATCCACCCCTGATTCTAAAACTGATAAAATCTCAAATCATAAAGTGCAACCGAACTCCAAATCATCAAAAGAAAAAACCAAACAAAAAAACATTGATGTTGTAATTGGAACAGAAACTTGGCTAGAAACTGGAACATCAGCAAAGAGCTTCTAATGGAGGATTTTGATATTTATAGAAAGGACAGACTTGAAAAAGAGGCGGGGGAGTCTTGATTGCCATTCGGAAGAACGTAGCCAGTGAGTTTTTATATCACGGCAAAAAATAGTGAACGTTTATTTTGTAGGATTTATTTTAAGAATAAGAGACCTGTCATTGTTGGATCAGTATACAGACATCCAGACTCAGATGAAAATGTATGTTCTTCTGTTTGCAGAGACATTTCTGACATTGTTTTGGCCAATAGGAAGGCAATATTATGGATTGGTGGAGACTTCAACTTACCTGATATTGATTGGCGTGAAGATGCCATGCAATCAATACAATAAAAAAAAACCCATTAATTCTCAGTTTTTTGATACCACCAAAGACCTTGGATTAGTGCAGTCAGTTTCAATACCAACACGTGGCAATGCATTCCTGGATTATATTTTACCAACTGTCCAGGCGCTTTAGGCAATCAGGAATTAATTGCAGGCCTGGATGATCATGACGTAATTCTCTTAGAGAGCAACTTTCAACCATTTCGAAGAAAATCCCCTAAACGTACCATCAGACTCTTGAACCAAGCAGACTTACCAAAATTGCGCAAGGATACTCATGATTTCATCAGGTCTCATAGTTTTAAAGATAATGTCAATGACCTTTGGAAGTGTAGAAAAACCAACTTGGAAATTTATTATGGATAACAACATACCTACTAAATTAACTTCAAGCAAGAATTACTAGCCATGGATTAATACAAAAACTAAACGTTTGTTGACAAGGAAACATCAGTTCTTTGAGAAATTGAAACTACACCCTAATTCACAAAGATTACTGATTAGGTATAAACATTTTAAGAGAAGGTGTCAGAGAATGTAGGCTTGCTCACTCCAATTATGTTAATTCGATGATTTCAGAAGGTAATCATCAAAACAAGAAATTATGGTCTTACATAAGGAGTAAGAGACAGGACAACATTGGGATTCCAGACCTGAGAAACAACCAGAATAACCTAATACAGGACCCTGAAGGGAAAGCAAATTTACTAAACAATCAGTTTTGTTCGGTTTTCTCAAATCCCAAGCCTTTAATTAACGTTGGACTAAAGGATGATGATAAACTCACTGAAAATGCAATATATCAAAGTAAGCACAGCAGGAGTATTTAAGTTACTGACCAACATCAATGAAAACAAAGCTACTGGTCCTGATGGCATTCCTGGTAAGCTCAGAATCATGGAAGATTTCATGAATGCATTGTTCAACACCATCATACACTGTTTGGGTAGAAAGAAACTCCTGAAATGTCAAGTTGAATTTTTCAAGTTCTTCCACCTCAAACCGAAGCAAATATTATTCAGTAAGGTCACCAAAACAAGCTTTAGTTAGTTTCAAGCTGAAGGTAGCACAAATATCATTTTCAACAGCTGGAATTGAATGTTCGTACCACAACTATTCTTAACTTGGCCAAACATTGTGCCTGCAGCTGCAGAGGTACTGTCCGTAGCACTTTTCAGTCACTAAATATTAGTTGAACAATGTCGCTCTTACAATGGAATAGCAACGACCCATAATGCGGACTGGAAGTAACTTAAGAAACCATTAGCGTCTGCTGCACACAATGCATCGAGTAAGACTGTGAATGTCAGAAAGTACGCCAAACTAATTTGCTTCTTCTCAAATACTAATAAGAACCAAACTTTCTTACATCATCGATGGTTTTTTGGTAATGGTGACCTCTTCACAAATCATTTCACCATTTTTACAGACCAAAGGCAAATTTCAAAGACATTCAAAGACTTGAAAATGGCACTCCATTTCCCCAAGACTTTCAAAGATCTTCAAAGACCGTGCGAACCCTGAAAGGATTATTGAGAGTCTGTTTGAGGAGCCCATTCTCAACATTTTGCCTCTGTGTGTGTGTGTGTATGTGTGTGTGTGTGTGTGGTGTGTGTGTGTGTGTGTGTGTGTGTGTGTGTGTGTGTGTGTGTGTGTGTGTGTGTGTGTGTGTGTGTGTGTGTGTGTGGTGTGTGGGTGTGCGTGCGTGTGTGCGTGCGTGTGTGTGTGTGTGTGTGTGTGTGTGTTGTGGTGTGTGTGTGTGTGTGTGTGTGTGTGTGTGTGTGTGTGTGTGTGTGTGTGTGTGTGTGTGTGTGTGTGTGTGCGTGTGTGTTGTGTTCACCCAATAATTCCCGAACCAGTATGATGGTCTCACACAAATATGGCAACCATAGCAATTGAATAAGACTGAAAGCACTATAACAAAGCAATTGAGCAATGTACTTGTAAACAGACTGACTTTCAATCATTCTGAGTCTGATAAACCATGCCTGTGTCTTGAGCAAGCTCTAATAAAGAACACAGATTAACAAACAGCACACTGATCTAAAAACATCTATGTACAATAAGCACATTGTTAATGTATCTGTCTATTGAATACATAAACTTTATCTTTTCATTGGCAACCCAGTGTTTGTAAAGGTATGGCTAATCATACCTGTGCTCAACTACTAATTTCTCCGATTAAGTCTAAAGATTGGTGACCAGAATCAGCATAATCCACACCGCTGGACCCAAACCCTGTGGTCACTCATTTTCAAACGCAATGCAATCTAGCCACATTGAGCTAAAACTGAAACATTACCGAAGATACCGACCTGGTACAGATCTACCGGAACGCCCTTAATTATGTCCATGAAATAGCTGGCAACTAACTCTCCATGAGCATTGCTCCATTTGGTGTAAATACGATCTGAAAAAGTCAGAAAAAGGTACATAAATTTGATTCAGAAATGTGCATAAAACAAATGGCAATCACGTTTTTGAAAAATTATGTGTAGATTGCAAAAAAAAGCATGCATGCATTTCATAAGAATTGAATACTATTAAAAAGACCAAACTCCATTGTAGTTGAGATAGGTTATTCCACAAACATTACTTCCTTTAAATGCTGAACAGATAGCATTTTAACGTCAAAGTCAGAACTGACATCGTTACTACTCCCAAAAGCAAAGAAACAGAGGTGCCTGAACAAATACTTTCAATAAACGCAACCATAGTAGACTGGCTCAGCAACAATTCTGACTAAAACTATTGAATACATGTTGTTTATCTCTTGAATCATTTAGAAAAGAAAGGAAGTAAAAGGGATCAAAATCTGAAAAAAATAAAAGAACAATGTTCGGACAGTCTAACCCATGAGCTTCTATCTATACTCATGGGGAGCATACCTCTCTGAATTTAAGCTTGTCTTGCTGAGGAGGGAGGAATCACAGCACCCTAAAATGACTGTTGGTAGGTAAAAGAGACGTTGATATCAGGTTACTTCAGCTATTCTGAAGAAAGCTCTATGAGCTGAAAGTTTAATTGCTCTCTTTCCCAGTGACCACCCTGTTAAACCATTTACAATTTTCTTCTTCACACACACACACACACACACACACACACACACACACACACACACACACACACACACACACACACACACACACACACACACACACACACACACACAATTATGTCACCGAGCGAATGACAAGTCCGTTGCGCGCATCCAATGCCGAACACTGCGCGCATCCAATGCCAAACACTTTTAACGCCCCATAAAGGTCATGACCTTGTCTTTACTAATTCATGTTCGGACCTTTTCCAGTCTGCAGATACGCTTGGAACAGTCAAAAGAAGAAAAGATGACCATCCAATTTTCAGTGCTCAGCGATCTTTTTGTTCTTGACCCCCCCCCCCCCCCCCCCCCCCCCCCTCCTGCACCCCCCCCCCCCCCCCCCCCCCCCCCATCCTTATCCCCCACCGCCCGAACCACCACCAACAAAAGCACAAGCCACAAGACGGGAAAAGCTCGAGTAGTAGGTCAGGTGCTATGCAGAGGAGCTTACCTACTCCCCTTGTACTTATTACCCTTCTTTGCAAGCACCAAATTTGAGGGCATTTTTTGGTCTGAAAAGAGGACCCCACGCCCAATAAAAATTAAATATATCAGGAAGGTTTCTTTCGATCATCTTAAATTTTGCTGAGGCTGTGTGGATCCAGCAAGCAGCACAGGAAATTTGAAGACAACTGACGGAAAAATGCCGATCTGACGATGCTCGAACTTTGTAGATACACCGCTCAACCACGAAAGTCTGGATTCTCATTGGGTTCGGAGGTAGGCTTTTCAATGCTATGATAAATCTTCACTTCAAATTTGAAAAAAATTGGCGCCATAGCACTGGAGTTAAGAAGACCACTAATTTTCCCTACCCCAGCACAGAGGCAGGCACACTCTGACTACAGGGTAAGTTCATGTGACGATTTGCCCCCGCTCCCCAGAAAGCCTCACACCAATTTTGACAAGGATTGGATTGGCCCCCAAACAGCGGAGTTATGCGGCTTTTTCTGTTTTTCACACACACACACACACACACACACACACACACACACACACACACACACACACACACACACACACACACACACACACACACACACACACACACACACACACACACACACACGCACACACACACACTTATTTACTGACAGACCCGTGCCGTTTAACTATATGATTCAGTTAAAGTCTCTTTTCGAGCCAAAATACGCCAATAAGGCCAATGCTTAATCCTTGTTTCTGGAGTAGTACAAGAATTCTCCCCCTAAATCGGATGCCGGTCTATTGCAGAGTTAACCCACAGCTCAAAGCTGGCACCCCTTTCACACATAGATACGGTGAACATAAGTATACTAGAACACTTTCCTAAACTAACCCAGTCACAACACATGCTTTTTATACTCGTGTAAACTGACCCAGTCGCGACACACGCCTTTTATATTAAAATACTCGTGTAAACTGACCCAGTCGCGATACACACTTGTACCCCTGACCCTAACCTTAACACAAACCCTTAACCGCTAACCATATTTTGCCAAATTTCCAACTTTTCCAAGCTTTTGATCTCTCAGTATCCACCCATAAATTTTCATGTTGATATCTCCAAATGTTATCGATGTTACAAACAGCCAGACCATTGATTTTTTGTTTTTGTTTTTGTGATAACTGAAAAATAGGCTATTTTACACCGAAATATGCGATTGAAGCAAATTTGAACACAGACGGATAGATTGACAATAGTGAAAACAGTACCAGTTTATGCTTTGCAACTGTTAAACATTGGGGTAAAAGTGCAGCTAACCTCCCCCCCACCCCCGTTTTGTGTCTTCTCTCTGTTGTTGTTTTTTTAATTGCATTTTTTTCAGTGTAGGGGGGTTCTAGCTCTTTCTTTTTGATATATTTAAAGTTCATTTTTGTCCATGTACAGAGAAGAAAATATGTCTTGAATAATAGTGGAAAATATAGATGTGACTTATAAGTGCCCTATTATCATGACTGCCAAGAAAGTAGGTCAGCACTATATAAGAGTCAGGGGGGAAGGGGGGGGGGGGGGGGATATAAGTCAAATAAATCAAAGTTTTGAAGCTTTGAATTATCATTCAAACATTAGAAACTCAAAAGGTAGTTGAAAGACAGGCCTATCTACACAGAAAAGGCAATATTCAATTCACAGAAAGAAACCAGAAAACAGGGAGGGATGGTTTAACTGCACCTTTAACAATATTTGCATTTGGAGAGGTGTCACATTTAAGAAAAACGTACATATTTAACTGTATTACACCTTTGGGAGACAAACCGCAGTTGAAGAAATACTTCTGGGAGACATTTTGAATAGGTAGACAATTTTGTGTCTGCTTGTATTTAACTAAATTACGCCTTTGAGAGACAAACTGTACTTTGAAAAGTATTTTAAGGGGACAAAATGCATATGGAAACAATTTGTATATATATTTGTATACTTCAGTCAGTCTACCTCCGCTCCATATAATGTCATTTTTCCTACCCTGATTTGAAGGGTCCAGCAATCTCTTTGATCTTGAACTTGACCTGCATTATTAACAATATTCAGAATGAGCATAAACCAATCTACCTGCGTACCAAGTTTCAACATCCCATGTCGACTGGTGTTTGAGATATGGCTAGAAATTTTCAGTTTTCCAGGTCATAGGTCAAGATAATGACCTTGACCCCCAAAGACATCTATGGTATATATCCTACAAGCACAGTAAGTTTCGTCTTCCTATCTTTATTCCTTCAATATGATTTGATACCTAGGAAATTCGATCTTTCCAACCCCAGATTTTCAGCGTCTAGCGATCTTTTTGACCTTGACCTTCACTGGTCATCGATATTCGGAAGGAGCGTAAGCCAAGCCACCCTCATACCAAGTTTCAACAGCCTATGTATGTTGACTGGTGCTCAAGATATGACTAATAGATTTTCAGTTTTTAAAGGTCATACATCAAGGTCATGACCTTGACTCCAAAACGCACATATACAGTAGCTAACCTATGTGCATCAAGCTTCATCTTCCTATATTTGTCCCCCCCCTTCCAACACACACACACACACACACACACACACACACACACACACACACACACACACACACACACACACACACACACAGAGAGCTTGGCCATTTGCACAACAAAAACAATTTTAGTATTCCAGGCCGTAAACTCCGCAGGTGATATATATATATATATATATATATATATATATATATATATATATATATATATATATATATATATATATATATATATATATATATATATAATATATACTGACTTCCATAAAAAAACGCGAAAAATTGAAAGGCTATTTTTCGGGTGAAAAGGGGTGAATATACAATATTGAACCATTGTGGCAAGTTGTTTGGATCCAAGAAAGACTCACGTGCAGTGAAAAAATTGTGTGAGCAACACATCATTCCCGGCATTGGAGGGTCAACAAAAATGGCAAACTGGTTGCTGCATGTGAGGCACGTGCACACAATGCAGAGCAAAGTTAACCAGCGACAAGTACGCAGGCATGCAGCCTTTATAAATCCGTGCTACAAGGTTCAGATAATGACTTGCCCTCTGAGCGCTACAGAGATGCCAAGACTACGAGCAGAGGAACGCAATCGTGCCCTAGGCCATCTGGAGGCTGGTGTGGATACCAGGCAGGTCGCCAACATCTTTAACGTCCACATCTCAACCATCTATCATCTGCAGCACCGCATGCGAGTCACTGGTACCACTGATGATCGTCCCCGGCCAGGCCGTCCTCGGGTCACCACAGCAAGAGAGGATCGCCATTTTGTTCGAACCCATCTGCGGGACAGGCGGCAAACAGCCGCTAACACTGCTCGACAGGTGCCTGGGAATCTCCAGCAACGAATCAGCCTCAACACTGTGCGGCGGCATCTTCAGGAGAACGGGCTGGCATGTAGGCGTCCTCACAGAGGTCCGGTACTGACACCAAGACACCGGCAGGACAGGCTGCAGTGGGCACAAGCCCGAATCAACTGGCGCAGGCAGCAGTGGGGACGCATACTGTTCTCAGATGAGAGCTGTTTTTGTATTGACATGGCTGACGGTCGTGTCAGAATATGGCGTCGACCTGGTGAACGCTATGCTGACTCCTGTGTGGTAGAGCGGAACCCCTGGGGAGGCCCGAACGTTATGATATGGGGTGCAATTGGCATTAACCACGCCATAGGACCAGTCATCTTTCAGAACATTGGTCCTGGTCGCGGACAGGGTGTCAATGCACAGCGCTACATCCACCAGGTGCTCAGACCCCATGTCGTTCCTTTTTTGTGCAACACCCAAACTGGACATTCCAACAGGACAATGCAAGACCACACACAGCCAGGGCCACCCAGCAATTTCTTCAGCATAACAACGTCAATGTGCTGCCCTGGCCAGCCCTCAGTCCCGATTTAAACCCAATAGAACATTTTTGGGATGAACTTGGCAGACGGTTGGACCTCCTGCGTCCACAACCAGCAACAGCGGCTCAACTTCACCAGGCCATCGTCCATGTGTGGGCTGGTGTGCCAAGGGGACGCATCAACCACCTGGTCCACTCAATGAGCCGCAGGTGTCAAGCAGTTGTCCATGCAAATGGTGGCCACACACGGTATTAGGACTTCAAGCTGGTTTGTCACGTGACCTTGGACTTTCCACACAAAGACATATTGCTGATGACATTTTCACACATTACCGGTGTAATGAATCAAATCACGTTGAATTCTCGCTTCCACTCTGTACAATTGTGACCAATAAAATTCGCCCCTAACCTTCAGCTTGTTTTGCTTTCGCGTTTTTTATGGAAGTCAGTATATATTTTTTAAATTCTAAATCATTGCTTTGCTCATTACACAGACACTGCTTTTTCTCACAGTGGGAATTATCACTGAGGCCTACGGCTGACTAGGCGTACTGAACTATAATGAGGAAACATGGCGGACGCCAAACAAATGCTCAATGCCAGCACCTGCATTTTTAAGTATGCTAGTACACAGTCCAGTAGGCATTCACACACACCAACTTTGTCTGGGTGATAGTAAAACGGATGACTGTGCAAGTCATTTGTTTTACGAATACCCAGCTTGCTTTTCGTAAGTAACGGCTGTCAAAACAGGACCCAAAACTTTGTATGCTCGGCTCACTTTGTGGAAAAAAGTACTCAGGAAAGATCGGACAGGATTCTGGAATCGACTAGGGTAGGTCTTGTGGCCATAGATAAGATTATTTACCAGTCAGAGCAACGCAAAGTGACCCACTGCTGGACACAGAGCAGAAAGGCTGAACAACTTTTCTGACGGCAAATCTATTGGTTTATGACCTCGATTTTCGTCAATGCTAGTAATGTGTGTGTCTGTTTTCAGAGTTTTGTAATGAGGATATTTCACAATAAAAACATGAAGCAATTTTGCATTTCTGTAGCTCTCCTATCAATAACAATGGAAAGGGGTCGCTTACACGACTTGTTGCTAGCAAACCTTAAAATTGTTCATAACTTGTATATGAACGTGCCTAAGAAGAATGATCCCTAACAAGTATCAGAACTTTGGGGTAAACCACTTTCTTAAACAGCGTCATAATATTATGTACTTACTCATTGTGAAGAAAAGAAAACACATTCTTTGCCGAGCATAAAGTCATAATGGCACGTCTGGAAAAAAGAAACAGGAAGAGCAAGCTCCAGTTAATCAAGTGACTTAAAAGTATGCAACATCTAGCAAAAAGAATATGGAGTCCTGCTTTACTTTTGCTTTCTGTCTTAGTTTATTATTCCACCCCCCCCCCCCCCCCCCCCCCACCCCCCACCCCCTCCCACCATCTCTACCTTTACTGAAAGAGAGAGAGAGAGAGAGAGAGAGAGAGAGAGAGAGAGAGAGAGAGGAGAGAGAGAGAGAGAGAGAGAGAGGAGAGAGAAGAGATATGATTATAGTCCCGTCGACTGCAATGGTTTCTTCAGGACTGCCACCGCGTTGTATCCGACCACGGAGAGAGAGAGAGAGAGAGAGAGAGAGAGAGAGAGAGAGAGAGAGGAGAGAGAGAGAGAGAGAGAGAGAGAGAGAGAGAGAGAGAGAGAGAGCATTGATCAAGTTAAAGGATTAATAGCTTTTTAACATTCGGTGCTCATGAAAAAAGCAAGTTGAAAAAACATGCAGTGTGTGTGTGTGTGTGTGTGTGTGTGTGTGTGTGTGTGTGTGTGTGTGTGTGTGTGTGTGTGTGTGTGTGTGTGTGTGTGTGTGTGTGTGTGTGTGTAGGAAGAAATTCTGTGTTACGTCTCGTCACACATATAGGTGATTGCAGACGTCTAAATAACATAGTGTTTACAATTTTAGACTATTATCATAAAAGAAGAGAAGAGCACGATGTGGTTACATAGAACAAAAATAAAGGATAGATGAATTATAGGACAGTAACTATGAAAAATTAGAGAAAAATAACTAAAGTAATATAACTTCCGATTATGATTATAAAATGTTCCTTAGTGGACTTTCCAAAAGGTTACTCGTTAATTTAACAAGAGAAACAATAATTAACTGGCAACGAATCTCAAAAGTCAAACACATTAACATGCCCAGTGTCAGCACTTGGTATAACACCATTCAAAAAGGGTTTCGTTTGTTCACAATCAAAAATCACACGTTGAACTGAAAGATCCCTACGGCATACCCACTTAACAGTCTGGCAATACTTGGTTCGTAGGGAATTACATAAAAGTCTAAAAGTCAGGCTTGAAACCGGTCGGCTAATCGACACAAAGTTTGACAGAGTTTGCTGACGAGGTTTTGATGAGGAACTGTATTGACTCAAGAAATCCCCTCGATTATATGACTAATTTCCTTGTATGACAAAGGACAATCAAGCTTAATACTACCAAATATATTCTTTGCTCCCCTTTTTGCTGCTCTGTCTGCTTGATCGTTAAAAACGAAGGAGGTGTGCGATGGAACCCAAGAAAATACAACATTAGTACCTTTCATGTAAAGACAGTGCAACATGTACTTAATCTCAAATAATAATTCCTATCTCTGTGTATTTTCAAAACAATGCAAACTTTTTAATACTGACTGTGAATCAACACAAAACAGGATATCAAATATTGAGACTGGCAAGGAAATTAAATAATTTAATGCCATGAGGACAGCAACTAGTTCAGCTGTAAATATGGAATGACCCTTACCTAAATAATATTATTTTTCAGCTTTGAAATCTGGAATTACAAAGCCAGATCCCGCACTACCATCATCAAGAATTGAGCCGTCAGTGTGTGTGTGTGTGTGTGTGTGTGTGTGTGTGTGTGTGTGTGTGTGTGTGTGTGTTGTGTGTGTGTGTGTGTGTGTGTGTGTGTGTGTGTGTGTGTGTGTGTGTGTGTGCATGTGTATGTGTGTGCAGGGTTCGGTTAAATGTGGGGAGTTATGTGAAACAAATCAGGGGAGTTATGTGAAACAAATCAAAGTTTTGAAGTGTTGAATTATCATTCACGGAACATTTCAGCTCAAAAGGTATCAAAAACAGTCATATCTACATCGAAAAAGCCAATATTTAAAACACACACAAAGAAGCGAGGAAAAAGGAACGGGGGCTTATCTACACCTTTAGCCAAATTTATTGTGAGTTATGAGGCCTTTCCCCAAAGACGAAGTGTGGCTACCTATGGACGGGGTAATCAAAAACAGTTGGCAACTGACCATTCCGCGCCCTTCGGGATTATTTGCCGCCCTTTGGCGCAATTTGGTGTTTAGACGGACCAGATAGAGCTTAAACTCCTCTATCTATTACTGGAAAAGGCAATTTTGAGGGGAAAAAATGGAAAGAAGCAAGAAATCGAGGAAAGTCTCTGATCTACAACTTTGGGTTTAACGTGTGCTAAGTGCATGAGCACACGGTACCTCGGTTTATTGTCTCCTCCGAAAGACTCCAGGGTCAGACCATTGCTTGTTTTGCAAATGATAAGGACAAGAGCAAAGTGAGATGAAAATTCCTCTGTGCCCGGGTACCCAGGTTTCCCATTTGGCGTGTGCACACATAAAAAAGGCACAGGGTGATGTAATTATGCCGATTATTGAGAATGAGGGTGACGAAAACGATGCTATGGAAATCTATTTTGGTCTGTGACTACATTACAGGGCTGTACTCTGTGCTTTAATAATATATCATGGCGTCAGCTAGGCCCGAGAGATACAGGCACCTGTAGTGTTGGTCAGGAAATGTAAGCAACCCTCTCAGAAACGCATCCACAATGAACTAGACTGTGTGGCCCCAGTCTTCCCAGCTGAGCCCATAGCAAAGTCAACTTTGGGTACGAGTCGATTGGAGCAGAAAAACCTAGGATGACTCTGGGATTCCAACCCACGACCTCCAGGCTGAGAGTCTGTGACGCTAACCACTTTGCACACATTGGGCGGTATGCTTTTGTTCTAAGAACTGAGAATGGAGAAATGTTCTGTGTGTTTGTGTTTGTGTGTGTGTGTGTGTGTGTGTGTGTGTGTGTGTGTGTGTGTGTGTGTGTGTGTGTGTGTGTGTGTGTGTGTGTGTTTCACGGCCCTGAAAAGCCTCTTGTGGTTAGCTTGGCTCAAAAGGTAAGTTTCCTTCATGTAAATAAACCCGGTTTTTAAATATTTTGACAGATATTTGAAAACCGGAGTGCTGTACACCTTGTGTTGGTTTTCCTACTTGCCTGCTTGTTCTGTCTCGACTTTCCTGCTTAAATCCCATGCATAAAAAGTAGTTACCTAGAAGTATGTCACATTTGAAGGCTTTATCCTCCTGACAAACAAGGAAATAAAACCAATAAATGTCATACTTGAGAAGGTGTCAGTTCCGAATGATAAGACATCATAAGCTGAATAGGCTAAAGTGTGCTTCATGAAGCTTAATTGATTTATCCTTTTCCCTCAGTGTAATAGATGCAAGTTGGATATCTTCATTACAAAAGATAACATCTGTGGACTTTGTGCTAAAAATGAACATATTCTTTGTTTGAATGAAGTTTTGAGGACTTGTTAGATACGTTTTCATCACAGTTGTAATTTGTTGACCAAATTAATTAATTTTGATTAATTGTTCACTTGTCTTATCAAACTAGAAATATGTTGATAATTTTGTACAGTTCTTAAGCTTTCTGTTGTTGTATATTTCATTCTTACTGGAATGCAGTGAAAAGTGTCATTTCCTTACTAGTCTGTTCAGTCTGCCTCAGTGTTCTTTCCCCCCCTTTTTCGGCTTAAATTTCATTTTTTAAAAAAATGTATACTTAAGGGTAAAAAAAACACTCTTGAGGCATCTATCTTCATTTTCAAACATGATAAACAAAATCAAGACATAGACATGTCATATGGGACAGTTTTAATTCCAGATCATGAGCAAAGTATAAAAATGTGCACTTCAACACAATAGGTCAACAAGTTGATCCTTTTCATTTCAATGAATGCCAATTGGATGACTTCATACCAAAGAATAGCATCTGTGGACTTTGTGTTGAAAATTTGACAGATGTATTCCATGTATGAAGGTAGTTACATAGAGTTCTAGGCATGTTCTTGTCACAACTGTGAAAACAGGGTCCAAATAATTAACTGTAATTAATTCTTGCAATTTACTGAAGTATCCTATTTAACTGGATTATACCTTTGGGAGACAAACCGCAGTTAGAGAAATACTTCTGGGAGACATTTTGAATAGGGAGACAATTTTGTGTCTCCTTAGCGTTTTCGCCTGTCAAGCTGAAAGTATGTTGATGGTCATGTGCAGTCCTTCAGCTTTCTATTGGTGTATAATTTATGCATATTGCTTCAGGATTTGCAGAGTTACAGTGTCTTAAATGTCCAAAGGGTAGAAAACTGGTCACAGACGCCCAACAACTTTATGTGTTAAAAATGTAATCACTTTAAAAAAAACCCACGTAAATTTCGCTACAAATGTCCGACTGAGATAATTTTTGCAAAGTTGTATTTTTTTTTTTTTTGGTGAATACAATTATCTTTTTGATTTGGTGAAAAAAGAAATTGTTGTCGTACCTACTACTAGTAGATCTAATTTACTTTTCGACAGTACACAATACACGGGATCGCCGTCAGTTTTTCTGTGACAACCGTGATCTGAATTATGAACTGCGGCGGCCACGCAGGCTTCACGATCGACGATCGATAGGTCAAGGTCGCTGCTCGCTCAAGGAGGAGGATTGAGACGTTCTGTCCGTGTTCCACTCGTCAGTTTCAACTGTTATAGTGTATTTCATTGGTCATAAAATCGTAAACTGAGCACATAGATTGATTCAGGAAAGGTGTTTCTTCATTGCATTCAACCAATAATAAAACATAGAGATAAGAGCAGTGAAAGATTGTTGATTTTCTACAAGACTGACAGCTGACCCAGCAAAAACGTCCCGTGGTCCTACCTAATTAACCTCTGGCCAAAGCCTTGACAGAAAGGCGGGTTTTAGCCAATGAGAGCCCAATAAACTGGCCACCACCCACTTCCGGCGACAAATACAAAGTAGGTCACGCAAAACTCCGACATTCGGCTGGTGTTTTTAGTAAGAGAAAGAGGGAAAATAGAGTGGTTACAAACACCTCGTGGGGCTTTTATAATTCCGGTTCCAAATATTCTAAACGACCTACAGGTAGAGTAAAGTTTATTCCTTTCCCCAAACCATGCCCGAGTCTAAAAAAATGTATATGTTGCCTTAATTTTATCGTGACAAAGGCATACTATACTGTCGATCCCATGATCAACTGAATATAAACAAACTACAACGCAGATTGCAAAAGACATCTCTGCGAGTAAGAAACCCACAATGTTTACATATTTTTAATCAAGATTTAATCCGATTCATTATTCTTTAACTGAAACACGCACTGCTTAACTGGAAAATTGGATAATGAAGATCATGTCAATGACTGAATCATGCAGTGAATGGAACAGATCGAGATCAAGTCCAAGGAGGGGGAAGGAGTTACGTACGTATTTCTTGTTTCTGGCATGTTGGATGACTATGACAATCAAGTAAAAAAGCAAACAAGCAAGCAAACAAACAAACACAACCCCCCCCCCAAAAAAAAAAAAAAAAAAAAAAAAAAATCTTCAAGACTTTGTAATATGAAACAGTGGATGTCTAACAACAAACTGAAACTGAAGGATGATAAAAGAGGTTACTCTATTCAGTTTTTAACACTCTCAGGCACAATACCCCCATCTTCAACAGTTGAGGGGTGCATGTGTGTAAGTACTCGTGAGTGCGTGCGTGTGTGTGTGTGTGTGTGTGTGTGTGTGTGTGTGTGTGTGTGTGTGGAGAGGGGGGGGGGAGGGGGTTGTAGGTGTGTTTATGTCCTGTCCTTATCTTTTTAAATTTATTTCCTGCTGTGTTTTTGTGTGTATATCATTATGTGCAGTGTGTGTGTGTGTGTGTGTGTGTGTGTGTGTGTGTGTGTGTGTGTGTGTGTGTGTGTGTGTGTGTGAGTGTGTGTGTGTGTGTGTGTGTGTGTGTGTGTGTGTGTGTGTGTGTGTGTGTGTGTGTGTGTGTGTTCCCCTGGACATGCGTCAGATATATTCACTTGCTAGAATTAGTAAAGTGCCCAGTAGCCAAAGTTGTTGAGATGGCACTATGAAAGTTGATATTATACTGACTTCCATAAAAAACTCGAAAATTTGAAAGGCTATTTTTCGGGTGAAAAGGGGTGAATATACAATAATAAACCATTGTGGCAAGTTGTTTGGGTCCAAGACTCACGTGCAGTGAAAACATTGTGTGAGCAACACATCATTCCCGGCCTTGGAGGGTCAACAAAAATGGCAAACTGGTTGCTGCATGTGAGGCACGTGCACACCATGCAGAGCAAAGTTAACCAGCGACAAGTACGCAGGCATGCAGCCTTTATAAAGCCACGCTACAAGGTTCAGGTAACGACTTGCCGTCTGAGCGCTACAGAGATGCCAAGACTACGAGCAGAGGAACGCAATCGTGCCCTAGGCCATCTGGAGGCTGGTGTGGATGCCAGGCAGGTCGCCAACATCTTTAACGTCCACATCTCAACCATCTATCGTCTGCAGCACCGCATGCGAGTCACTGGTACCACTGATGATCGTCCCTGGCCAGACTGTCCTTGGGTCACCACACCAAGAGAGGATCGCCATCTTGTCCAAACCCATCTGCGGGACAGGCGGCAAACAGCCGCTAACACTGCTCGACAGGTGCCTAGGAATCTCCAGCAACGAATCAGCCTCAACACTATGCGGCGGCATCTTCAGGAGAACGGGCTGACATGAAGGCGTCCTCACAGAGGTCCGGTACTGACACCAAGACACCGGCAGGACAGGCTGCAGTGGGCACAAGCCCGAATCAACTGGCGCAGGCAGCAGTGGGGACGCATACTGTTCTCAGATGAGAGCCGTTTTTGTATTGACATGGCTGACGATCGTGTCAGAATATGGCGTCGACCTGGTGAACGCTATGCTGACTCGTGTTTGGTAGAGCGGAACCCCTGGGGAGGCCCGAACGTTATGATATGGGGTGCAATTGGCATTAACCACGCCATAGGACCAGTCATCTTTCAGAACATTGGTCCTGGTCACGGACAGGGTGTCAATGCACAGCGCTACATCAACCAGGTGCTCAGACCCCATGTCGATCCTTTTTTTGCGCAACACCCAAACTGGACATTCCAACAGGACAATGCAAGACCACACACCGCCAGGGCCACCCAGCAATTTCTTCAGCATAACAACGTCAATGTGCTGCCCTGGCCAGCCCTCAGTCCCGATTTAAACCCAATGGAACATTTTTGGGATGAACTTGGCAGACGGTTGGACCTCCTGCGTCCATGACCAGTAACAGCGGTTCAACTTCACCAGGCCATCGTCCATGTGTGGGCTGGTGTGCCAAGGGGACGCATCAACCACCTGGTCCACTCAATGAGCCGCAGGTGTCAAGCAGTTGTCAACGAAAATGGTGGCCACACACGGTATTAGGACTTCAAGCTGGTTTGTCACGTGACCTTGGATTTTCCACACAAAAGACATATTGCTGATGACATTTTCACACATTACCGGTGTAATGAATCAAATCACGTTGAATTCTCGCTTCCCCTCTGTACAATTGTGACCAATAAAATTCACCCCAGCCTTCAGCTTGTTTTGTTTTCGCGTTTTTTATGGAAGTCAGTATATTATTATTATTATTAACATTATTATCATCATTATTAAGCCTAAGCGTGGGCTCTGCATGGCAGTGGGACAAAGGGGAAAGGAAACCCAAACCTATTCAGCCAACTAAAAGATCTAGGCTACACTATCTTGCCAGGCCACATTACTCTGTGATAGATTTTTTCTGTGTGCTACTTTTGTTGCTTCTATTATGTTTGTTTGTTTTGCTTGTGTGTGTGTGTGTGTGTGTGTGTGTGTGTGTGTGTGTGTGTGTGTGTGTGTGTGTGTGTGTGTGTGTGTTAGTTACTCCGTGATAGATTTTTTTTCTGTGTGCTACTTTTGTTGCTCTGTTTGTGTGTGTGTGTGTGTGTGTGTGTGTGTGTGTGTGTGTGTGTGTGTGTGTGTGTGTGTGTGTGTGTGTGTGTGTGTTCATTACTCCGTGATAGATTTTTTTTCTGTGTGCTACTTTTGTTGCTTCTATTATTTTCGTTTGTTTTGCTTGTGTGTGTGTGTGTGTGTGTGTGTGTGTGTGTGTGTGTGTGTGTGTGTGTGTGTGTGTGTGTGTGTGTGTGTGTGTGTTTAGTGTGTGTTTAGCGTGTACGCTAATTGATTGCTTTTCTTTCATAAGGACTCTCGAACGTGTCAGAACACCAAACATTAGTACAATAGTAGGTAGGCTCCAGACAATATTATGCATAAAATACCGAAACATTTTAAGTCCGAAAATAAAACGTCCATTAGTAGCAGAACAGACGTGCATGGTGAGTGAGTCTTTTGTCTGTCTTTGTTTGCTCTTTTGTTGAACGCCTTTCCACTTTCAGTGATACATGGTCAAGAGTGGCAAAGAAAGACAACACTGGCCTTGATCTAGATCCAGATTGTTTTGTCTTGTGTGTATATGTGTGCGTGTTTTCAGTCTATGATGTAAGACATGTTGTATCACCAAAAAGGTAAAAAATAAAAATAAATAAAAAAGAAAGGGGGTAGAAAAGCGGATTAAGAAGAAGAAAAAAAAAGAAAAAAAAAAGAGAGAGAAAAAAGAGGGGAAAGACTTACAGCAGAATGGTGCTCCGTGACATGTACGCTGCTGAGGCAACCAAAGAAAATACAAACTTCTCTTCAGGTTAAAATATTTTCGCACAGTTGATATTCTGTCCGTGTTTAAACAATGTAACTCCCTGTCGCTGAGGCAATGTTGTTTGGTTAGGCAAAAATGACTCGGTAATGTGGTCTGAAAGATCACTAAAACACGCTACTTGACGAAGCCATGTTTGTCGGAGTCTAGACCACGAAACTAGGTCAGTGGGTGGAGCATTCAGAGGTTAATTACGATGAAGCAAGTCTTGTGTGTTTTAAGTAACGCAGTACAGGCTTTAGCAAATTAAAACGGAATCTGACAAGAGCACAAAAAATCCTAGAAAAACAAATAAACAAACAAAAGTAAATAAACAAGTGCACTCTTACCTGCCTCGTTCCAAGCAATACAACAGTCTTCGGCATTGAACATTGGACTAGACCAGCCACTCATGGCAGCTGACGGCAAATCTGGAGTGTCCAGAATCAAAAGGGGATATATTTTACATAACTACTTGTAAATCCAAAAATACAAATACATTGTTATCACGTTTTGTCATTGAAAATGCCTGCACTAATTTAATAAAAGAAATATAGTGCGCTGTCATTTTGTAATTAAACACAAACTAAATTTCTCCCTAATATACGCTTTCTAACCCCATGAGATATATGTGCCTATTTTTTTTTTATATTTGAACTTTAAAACCTTCTCTACCACAAAACTAAAATGGACTGTTCCATTCAACCTTTTCGTTCATCAGCAATCATGAGAACGAATTTTTGTGTCTTTTTACAATGACGCTTCCCAAAGAAAAACTGCCAAAACGCTAAGGAGACACAAAATTGTCTCCCTGTTTAAAATGTCTCTCAAAAAAAATTCTCTCAAACTGCGGTTTGTCTCCCAAATGTGTAATCCAGTTTATATATATATATATATATATATATATATATATATATATATATATATATATATATATATATATATATATATATATATTATATATATATATATATATATATACTGCGGAACTAAAGTTAAGGGCCGGCCTCTGATTTCAGCAGCTTTCCGTATGTATTTTTCATGCCAACACCGCGTGATGAAAAAATGGTCAACTTGGGTTTTCCCAAAGCCTTTCCCACTGCTGCACGTGCCTGACCATGTTTTGCAAGAATTGCAGTTCAGCAACACCGTTTTTAGGGGCAGTGAAAAGGTTGTCAAAACACGAGACTTTCTTTAAAACTTTGCTCGAATTTAGCTGAAGAAGCAGTATTACAGTAGGTTTTTGGCATTTTGCACGAGCAAACCATGGCTATACTGAACACTTCTCAACGAAAGTTGCACAGGAATGGGTATTTAGGGGCGCGCACCAGAGCTCTGATTAAGCATGCCTCCAAGAACGAAACTGACAACAGTGGATCGAGGACGGGCGCTGGGATGGCTGCAGGACGGCGTTTCCGGCAGAGAAATTTCCAGACGGCTAGGAGTTAGCCACTCTGTTATTCAGCGGCTCCACCAACGCTTCCAGACTACCGGAAGTACTGATGAGCGACCTCGGTCTGGGCGGCCAAGATGTACAGATGGAAGAGACGATCGCTACCTCCAGCTCTTGGCTCTACGTCACCGAACCATCACCCGCAGGACGTTGATAGGCAGCCTCAGGGCCGCTATCAACGTCACCATAAGTCGCATGACGGTGACCCGTCGTCTGCGTGAGGTGCGCCTGCACTCAAGGAGAACTGTCGTCCGTGTGCCCCTCACACCACGTCATCGCCGGGCCAGGATGGCGTTCTGCCAAAACCATCGACGTTGGAACAGACAGCAGTGGGGCAGGGTACTCTTTACAGACGAGTCCCGGTTTGCTCTGTCTTCCTGTGATGCCCGCATACGCGCTTGGAGACGTCCAGGTGAACGTTTCATCGACGCCTGTGTCCAGGAACATGACAGGTACGGAGGCGGTTCAGTTATGGTGTGGGCTGGCTTCCATTTGCACGGGAGGACCCCACTGTACCGTATTAGAGGCAATCTTACCGGCGTACGGTACAGGGATGAAATCGTGATGCCTCTGATCCTCCCTACACTGCAAGCCATGGGTGCCGGCGCTATACTCCAAGACGATAACGCGACCTCTCATCGCGCTAGGGTGGTCCAAGATGTTCTGCAGCGTCAGCAGATTGTGAGGATGAACTGGCCAGCCCGATCACCAGACTTGGCGCCCATAGAACACCTCTGGGATATCCTTGGGTGCCGGGTGAGGGACAATCACCCCCACCTGCTGATGTCGACCAGCTCTTCCGGTTCCTGCAGCAGGAGTGGATGGCAATCTCTCAACAGATGCTCCAGAACCATGTGAACTCAATGCGCTCACGGATCGGTGAATGCCTTGCAGCCCAGGGTGGGCACACCCGTTACTGAACTTGACCAAACTGAAAGAACTTTCTTGCAACTTTTCAAAAGGGGAGTGGGGTAATTCCGACGTTTGCTGCGCGAATGAAATTTCTTTGTTGGTGATTTTGTTTACATGAATCGAAAGGTTACATGTCGTATTAATACATTTCAAGAGTTGAAGGTGTTGCTTTGATTTTTGGGGTTATGAGAGATGATTCTTCTTCTGGCCCTTAACTTTAGTTCCGCAGTGTATATTAGCCTGCACTTGTTTTCACCCACTACTTAATTGTTCAGCATTATATTGTTTGGCCAATCAGTGGGAGATTCTATCTCTTATGAGATCCAAGTAAAGGTTGTTTTGGACAATTCTTAGCCATGACAATGCTTGGGTTATTGAACAGGAGAGCTGACCTCTCAGACTGTTCCATATCTTTTGATCTCCCTTGCATCCTTGAATCGATCCTCAAGCATAGGCTCAAAGATTGTCCCCTGTATCTTATACTGTTTGCATAATGTTTTTAGTTTTTTCTGCAACTTTTTTCCTCTCCACACTTTCGTTTTGTTCCATTTACTACCCTTCGCTGGCTGCTTTGGGGGTGCTGTTGGATTCTTTTTTGAACCCTTGGTGCTGAGAACACCACAGAATTATGGCCTGTGGTGTGTCTCTATTTGACACCAAGAGCACAGACACAATCATCCGCGTCTCCCTAATGAGTCCGATCCAGCGGACGAAAGGCCTAGGAGCAGGCAATACTAGTGGATCTGCCTTCGGGAGTGATTACAATGGTTCCCTCAGGCAGCTAGTGAAGGGTTTCTCATATTTATAATATACCCCCCCCCCCTCCATTTTCTTCATTTTCCATTTTGTTTTCTTTTCTGAAAGTTCAAACCTTTGTCAAGACATTATATAATGACCAAAGAATTGTTTTAGCCTGCACTTGTTTTTATGTGTGTGTGTTTAAGATGTGTGTGTGTGTGTGTGTGTGTGTGTGTGTGTGTGTGTGTGTGTTTACGATGATAGCAAGAAGACGATATAGGCGAAGAAAGGAGTGTGACCTTCAACACCAATTCAATATGAAGATGCCCATCTCACACACACACACACACACACACACACACACACACACACACACACACACACACACAAACACGAAAAGTGCATGTGCGATTTTTCACTTCTGATTTTATTTTTGGTAAATCCTACTGCATCATGCAAAAAGAAGTAAATAAATATTTTGAGTTTTGTAAAAATGAATAAGAAATAAAAAAAGATTCCAAGAAGGCAATTCCTGACTATCGCTGCTGCGGGACAGAGCCGTGAAAGACAGCATGAAATTATTTGTAATAAGTTTGACAAGAATACAAACAAGTGACACAGAACGATTCACCTGCAAGGAAAGTGTAAGTCTCTGAGTGTGAGAGTAAAACCATTTTTGAAAATCTGAACTGCAACATCACAAATGTAATATAAATGAAGTTAACAAGCACAGTAGAGTCATCAGGGTTTTTTCCCAGTTTTAAGAACCCCAGAGAACTAATAAATGCCGATTCTATCTCAAAAATGCCCTCAACAAGTTTCGGGCATTTTTGAGATAGAAATCGGCATTTATTAGTTCTCTGACAAGTAAGACTTCAATAACCAAAAAATAACGATTATCTACAAACAGACATACTGTGTAGGGTTATCCGTTTTCAATACTAATTTACTAAACTTTTCAGATTTCAGTTTTTGTTTAATCCTATGTTTTTCCTGATCATTTTCAATAACATCATTTTCGCGCAAACATTCTTCAAATGAGTCTCTGTCTTTCATGTGAAATAACACTACAGTCTTTAACTGTTCTCTAAAGTCTTTTAAAACTGAGTTATATTTTTGGCATAAAATCCCCACACTTATCCTGGCATGTCTTCCACTGAAAGTCAGTTTTGACAAAGTATTTCTTTTTTTAACTATGTCTCTTTCTGCTGAACAGTCATCTATAATAAATAGCGTCTGCGTTCCTTCAAACAGTCTATAAAACTGTTCTAAACACTCACTCAGTTTATTGCTAGGATCAACTAAATATATGTCATCATCTGTCCATATAAACCTTCTATCATGATATGCTTTGTTCCATTTAAGTGTTGGACAGAAAACCACAATATGATCAAAATTATAACGATAAACTGTTTGTAACAGGTCGAGGATAAATATTGTTTTTACACAACCAGTCTGCCCACAAATCAATGAGCAATGAGGAGTTTTTGTCATAAAGTTTAACTGCTCCATAGTTTTATAACAGAATTTAATCTAATCCAGTTATTATTTTTATCATACTCTCTGTCAAAACTTGTTCAGTATAATAAAACCCTATAAGGCCTAAATGTGTAAGATTAATCCAATTCAGTTCTGTAAGATTGTTTCTATTTAAGTCAACAGTAATTTTGTTGCTTGTTGTTATAACCTTAATATCCTCACCATTGTGAAGAACGACGATGGTAACGTTAAGACGTTTAACGTCTAAGTTTTGCCAGCTAATATTAATTCCTTTTATAAGGTCGTCACTAACGCCCACAACCCCATCCCTCTCCACATCTTTAAAGACAGAAATTTCAAATATTATTGTGAACGTGTCTCCTAATTTTCTGCTTGGAAAGAACTGTAATTTTGTAGAAGCTTTTTTTACAACTGTTTCTTTTCTGTGGAGGATGTACTGTTTTTTTCCCATACGGCGTTATTTCAATTTCTTTCCGACTATTGTCGTCCGGCATAAGACTTACATGTAAAGGGCCAGAGTTGAATGCTTTTCTGAAACTTTTTTGACGGCTAAAAAATGTAAATGGGCTTATGAATTCAAATTTTATTTCCCATTCTAAATATGGTTCTAAGTGCCATTTGAGGTCAGGTTTTCGAACTATTTTATATTCATACTGGCCAGCATTATTTGCTTCTACATTGCGCAGTTGTTCTAGTTTAGGAAACTTTTTTGTTGTCGCCAACCTCTTTGGTTATAATCACCATCTTTAGTGTACTCAAAACCATACAAAGGCCTATCTCACCATTCTGTTCAAAGTCCGCAACGTCTGCAAGGTCTTTTAATTCTAAGGTTATACACTTACAGGCGCCAATGTAACTCCTTGGTTCTTTGGCCACGCGACATTTTTTAGAACAACTTATTATTTTATTTCCAAAACAATGTGTAGGTTATCACATTTCACAACTTTCCCGCTTTGTCTGCAATTTTTATTATTAAATGATCCAACCCTCCACAAATCAATCTTTTAAACTGTAAATTAGGGAATTGTATAATTTCATATCGCAATATGCAGCTTTCCCTGACGGAAGAGCTCTTAAAACAGTTGAGGGCCTTCCATCATATAAGTTTTTCATCAGTGCTCAGCTCATCCAAATGAACATAGAGTAATGAATGTAATGCAAGATCGAGCGGATTTTCTCCCTCATAAGTAGTTTTGTTTGGAGTAACTCTAAATCTATAATTGTTAGCTGCAAAGCCTAACATTTTAGCTAGCTCTTTATCAAATAGTAACCTCCTTCTTCTTCAGGCTTGAATGTTAACATTGTTTTTAGATTTGCATTGTTAGTTTGAGAGTAATGTCAAAGTTACTCATTGCTTCTTTTAGTGAACAAAACCCGTAATAACCATCAGGTATTGTTAACTGGCTAACTTTGGCCCCTGTTTTGTCAACTTTTAGAACCTTATTATTCTCCTTGGCTTTGCTTATATTAAACCATACGACTTTGTAGAATATTTCATGGAGCGCGACCGTTTTGGCCCCGCAATTGTTATCAATAGCATGTTCTAAAAACGAAGGCCGGTCTTGAGTTGTTATTGTTACAAACATTTTTTAAACAAAATAAAAATGAGTGCATTCAAATATACTAATGCAAAATATTCTGTTGGGCCGCACTACAATCTTAAAAAATATAGCAACTGATACTCTTGACATTGCTGTGACCCAGACTGACACCTTTCAAGTAAAGGTGAGTACTCCATTAAACAGATATCTTAACCCTCCTATTAAAAAAGACTACATTCCGAAAGTGTGGTTTAGTCATCCGATGCAGTTTTATCAGAACCCAGTTAAACTTTGCCGTGTTTTGTGCATCAACTGGGTGTGGAGTGTCGTATGCTGATCACTTAAATCATCCTGATCCTTTGGTGAGGTCAGTGTACAGATTTCATTTTTATTACACCTTCAGACGTATTTTGACTGAACTGCAAGCACCATTACCAAATGACAAACCGTTTAATCCATTTAGCAACAGAATAGACATGAAGGCTTTTGAAAGGATCTGTAACGAATTCAATATTAATGTTAAGACAGACTTTAGACAAAAGTTGGATCTTAATCATGGTCTAGGCACCCCTTATTTTTGGGGCGTTCACAGAAAGTATAAATATGACTGGAATCCTCCTTACACATCTTTCTCTTCAGGCACAACTGTTCACCTCGGGTCCATAGAGCAAGAGCATAAAACAGCATGGACAACATTTATCTTAGACACTTCTAAGGGCCTAACTAAAGCAGGAATAGAACGAATAAACGACTCTGTTCGTACTTACGTTTGGTGTTTGCTAGGCTCGCAAGCACAAACGAGATCGAGCATAACTGATCCTTCTACTGGCTTTGACGCACAAAAACAATACTTAGCAAATTTAGAGGACGCCATTAATTCTACAGTTGATTTACGTTCAAGTATTAAAAGGTACCAAAATGTTTTACAATACGCAAGATCGAAAGTAGACTTTGCTGTTGGCACTGGTTTATACATGCTGCCTTCTGACCTCAGACTCCAGATGGCACAATAATAAACTACAATAATGGAAATCCTTGTGGCAGGCAATGAACAGAAAGTCGGGAAAAACGAAATAAATTTCTTGAGCAGTAATATGGCAAGCAGGTAAAAAAAACACAAGATGACCCCCCAAGAATAATTAATCCACTCCCGGGCCCATAGCCGAAGGCCGTTAAGAACGCGAAAAAAATAATGACCATGGGAATATTGAAAAGACAGCAAGTGTTCTGGATTAACTGGCTAGGATTACTTGGTTCTTTATCTTACTAAATATTAACCGATTTTAAGAAGAACTAATGACCTTAAGTGCTCGGCCATAAAGCCAACTACTTTGCTTGCAGTAGACAAAAGCCAGCTAACAACACCCCATTTTTTACCCGGTAAAGCGTCTTATAGACTTTACTGGTAATTTTTTTAATAAATCCGCAAGATGATCAAGCTGTTTTTTTACCCCGATTTTATCAGGCGGTGATGGAGGGATGGCGGTGGAGGCACCGGGCGTTGTCCACCGCCCGCTGTAATAGCCATCACCAGTGTACTTATTGCAAAACCCTTAGGGCCGTTATAAACGCTTGCTTAATGTGACTCCTTGCTCTTTACTCAGTGTTCGGATTAGTTCGCTAGGCGTTGTGTCTTCTTATAAAATTCTTTGGATAAGTTTCTTTTTCTCTATTTACTTGAGTTCGAACAATTGTTTTCGGGTAGTAGACAACAGTTCTAGTCTTGCTGTTTCTCTTGTTCAAGATCTTTTTATGGTCTTTGGGTTATTCCTTTCTTTATATTTTGCCCTAGTTGGCGTCATCGGCTCAACGAGTTTTTCTTTTCTCTTTTTATATGCTCATCTATTTCACCCTGTTCTTTGCTAATTTGTTTGTTAATTCGCCTCTAATGGTTCTTAAAAGCATGTTCAAAGGGCCGCTATTTATCGCATGGGTAGCGGTGAAGTCGTTTTTAGTCTATAATGCTGTTTTTTCTGAAAAACTGGGTTTCTGCTTCTATGTGCATTTATTAATTCGTCTGCCGATTGATTTAATTCTTTAAGTTCCTTGTTTTGCATTTGGTTATCCTGTCGGGAGTTCTTGTAGTGGTGTTGAAGTTTAGCAACTGCATCCTTATCTAATTTTGGTTTAGATATGCCAAGGCGATTTTGATCTTTCACACTGAGTCTTTGTATTAATTGTACTCTTGGCTAAAAACCTTGATGGGTTTGGTTTAGTTGAGCTGAACAAAGTTGTCCTTGATGTTTCACAGACTTAATGATCCTTCCTTATTAATTTCAAAAAAATCATTTGGTCTATATATTTGGGAGGTTTTGACCCTATACTTTGGTGAACATGGTTTCTGGCCTTACTTTCTGTTAATTCTCGACCGCAAGATGAGAGCGCTGAGCGATGCCGTTGGTCAAAGGGTTCATTTCACTCATGTCGTGCTCCTACCGATCAAAAACATCATAATCTTTCTTTCGCCTTCAATGCTGCCATGTTTCTAAATAATTAACTTTTTATTTTGTTTATAAAAATTTGTCACAAGCTATGGCTCGATTCTTGACGCATAGAAGACTGAAAGAACCCTTTGCGTGAAGGGAATTAAGGCGGAATATTACTGTTTCCAAATAATCCTTCCTTCTATTGATGCGGACAAATCATACTTTAAATTCCCATGACCTAGGAGCGGATGAGGATGTGCCAGGCTCTTTGCGCGGGTACTTTCAAATAGGAAAACGCGCTTCAAAACCCGGACCCATACAGGACAGTTGCTCAGAATCTGGGGCGGCAATCGTTAAGAAAATTTCTATAAAACTTGTGGGGCAAGAAATATTTTCTTGAAACAATGCAGACATATTTTTACCTATTCTGATCTATGGCCTAACCGGGAATGGAAAGGGCTGACTTTGCGTTTCAACGGAATAGAAATGAGAAGCACTAAAACATAGATAGGTTGCCCGCAGATTCTAAAGAAGGCAAAAAAAAGTATGTAGGCTGTAAAATTTTGCGTATCGTAATCGCTTTTCCTTTCCCTTAGATTTTGACGTGTTGTTTAAAAGCGCATGCACCAATACTTTCAAGGAGCATTACCAGAGATTGTTCATTTGAACTAATTTGAATGAATAACAAAAACGGTTATCAAATCATCAGACCACCGAAGCATAATGTCAGCATTTATGACATCTCGTTAGAGTTTGACGTTGTTAGCAACCCTAATTTAGCAAGGGTCTGATTGAACAACAATATCAGTCAACAATTAGGCAATATATTACGAAAGAGAAGAGTGATTTCATCATACAACATATCACAGAAGCAGGGCAGACACTATATGGATTTTAGTTTTAGTGCCGCAGCACAAGATCGCTTAAAGGTATTTTATGGCTGTGTGAAGATGAAGAACCATTCTAAAGAAGGAAGTGAAAGTTTTTTAATCCAAAAATAACGACAAGTACAAGGTTTCGATTTGAGGCCAGTCCTACGCAATATCTATGCTAGCGGGTTAAACCTTATCAGCATTTTTGATGAAATAAGAAAACTGTTTGGAGGTGGGAGGTTGTAGAAACCAAACAGTTGCCTGGTGTCTAAAGATTACACATTCACAGTTTGTTATGATTGATGATTATTTAACAACAATAAATACGGTGTATGATTGACCTAGGTCAACGGAGGATAATCGGGTTACATGGATGGGGAGAACTGTGAGAGACGTAATAAACATTCAAATTGAATAAAGAAGAAGAAGCCGAGAAAACCCACTTAATGTACATTTGTTTTTAATATATGATGCCGCCAGCTGAATATGAGATAACAGCACCTAAAAGATATACAATACTTAAATTATTTTTTATTTTATAAAAGCATGTCGGTTCAGGTTTATCCAAATGTGCCTACAGCGACAGAGCCGCCTAAAGAAGGGATAGCCCAGGACATAAAAACCTTCAGATTAAACCAACATTACACAAATGCAACAAAAATAGAGCAGGACCTTTCAAAATACAGCAAAAACCAAACGAAGGTATTCTGCTGCCTTTATGCCGTTACATATGTTAATACTGGAACATCGACTGTTAGTGCTCTATCAGCGGGGACAGCAAAGTGTAGGCAACGTAGGGATCACTTAGCAACAGGTTTGTAGTGCGCCCGCAGAGCTTCCTACCGGCTGAGGCCCGTGGTTTCTTAGCTCTTGGCTTTGGGGTGTTCAATAGCTGTAAATAGTGCTGCTGGCAAAAAATTAAAAAACTAAACTCCCAAAAGCACACAAGCTATGGTTCAACTAATACAG
This sequence comes from Conus ventricosus, assembly GCA_018398815.1. Lineage (NCBI taxonomy): Eukaryota > Metazoa > Mollusca > Gastropoda > Neogastropoda > Conidae > Conus > Conus ventricosus. The sequence continues at coordinate 48,820 of JAFLJL010000934.1, forward strand.
CTAATACTTAGCTCGTTCAAACTGAACAATAAATAAAGCACTAGTTGACTCAAACATCACGGATTTGAAGCATTTAATCGTTTTCAGGCCGATTTTGATGACTACAAAAGACAAAAGTTTGATCTTCCAAGAAAGGCGCGAGGGCAAGTTTTTCTCAACAGCCAGCGCCGAGCTGATTAAAAATGGGGAATGCTTAAAAAAAGGTAAACGAAACCATAAACTCTGTTCTAATCAGCTTCACCTTAACAACGCCAAAAGGTAATCAAGCTAGTGTTCCTCTTTAGTTTATGAGTCCAAGCACAAAAAAACACCGTTGTTATTGATTATGATTAAGATTTTTTTAATTTAAATAATTATTTTGAGTTAGAAAGAAACTTCAGCATGGCTAAGACATATGAAGGGACCAGACGAATTGTTTGAAGGATGCTGAGGGGAGCGTTTTTCAAGAGCACTGAATGATATTGATTTTGAAGTTATGGATCCAGCAAGCGTACGGGCTAGTGTTGCGTATGCTTATTTCTCAAGTTCCGGGTAAACTAACAATAGGACCCACCGGTTAAAGTCAATGTTAGCTGTTTTTATTCGACTATGTTACAATAAATGAAGAAAATTAAGAAGTCTGGGTCTCAACTAAACAAGCAGACTATTCTTTCCTCTAATGATTAACACCCGGTTGGGCGCCGAACTGCTTACACAGTTTGATGTGGCCCGCTGTAGAAGCCAAAATGAGAGGCTCTGGTTGGTCAGATGTCTTAGAGCATTGGATTATAACAGCTGCTAAAGGGTTTATGTGCCTGGCGATATGTAGGCAGGTCTTACAGTCTCCACTACTCCTCAGCGCATATTTAGTGTTGCAAAAAGAGCTGTTTGTAAACATAAAGAATACAGGACAACAATGTTTTATGTGGTTGTGTTCTTGCTAGGCTGCCATTACGTACCGCAAAAACGGAGAGAGAGTGTTCTAACTCTCACCCTTACAACAATGTTCTTTACTTCGATGGAATATCTCTTTCCTGTTAGCGTGATAAAATTGATCAGTTTGAAGAACAAACATGCCAAGAACTGTTAATGTATTACACATGGTCTGATGGAAACAAATTTGAGTGCCTAGTAGAGTGTCTAAAGACAGCCCAACAATAGGCGATCCGCAAAAGTCATGTGGACTTACTCCTAATTGTTTTTCGTCAGCTGGCTGCCTATTAACATTGATACGCACAATGAGCAGATTATTGCGCATACTTTCAAAACATGAACATAAACAAGGAATTCTGTTAGGAAAGGTTTTTATAAAGATTCCAACCGCTTCAAAAGCCGCGCTTGAACATAATAAAACATTTGTAAAAGTTCATGGTAGGACTGTTAAGACGAACTAAACTACGCCCCCACCAGGATTCTAAGTTAGGTTGTAAGAACTGGAAAAAGGCTGCAAACAAGTCCTATCGTAGTTTACGCGGATTCGAGTCGCTTATTGTTCCCTAGAAAGGGCCATACCCCACAGAAACTTCGAAAAACAGTCTTAATGAGTAATCATCAGATCTGTTCATTTGCCCGTATTTATTGTCAGGTGGGATGGCGTTCATTCAGAACCCGATTATATAGGGGACCAGAATGCTGCAGAAAACTTCTTAAAACGCATTGCAGCAAGTTGCGTAACGCCTGTTCTAATAATCTAAAACTATCTGAAATATAATGGCGCCTGATGACCAAAAACAGTATGACTCAGCCACACGTTGTTGGATTGCGGTTTAGAGCTAACGCCCAAGAGTTGTTGTAAACCCCCACAGTAAGAAGGACCATGATACATTAGTGGAAGTTTAGGGTGCAAGCGCCACAGTAAATGCAATCTTCAACTAAAGTTTGATTCCAAAGACATGGAGCTGCCTGTATTCTTCACAACTTGCGAGGTTATGACTCTCAACTTATAATGCAAGCAGTAACCAGCGCCTTCAGGGTAGCCATTGGCATTGCCACAGTCATCAGAAATAGTACATGTGTTTCACTTTAAATAACTTGTCTTCTACGACTCTTGCAGCACATGATGGGATCCTTAGAGGCATTGGCTTTGTCCTTAAAAGTCCTGCCCAATAACGGAAGAATATTTTGACTCAACTCTTGTTTGATAGGGTGTTTATACACTTAGGAATACATGACAGTTTCGGAAATTGGTTTGACGAAGATACACTTCCACCATAAAGGCGCGTTCTTTTCTAGTCTTAGAGGAAAGGGTGTCAGCGACTCCGATTACAGCATGCTCAAGATGCGTGGAAGAAGGTTAGATTGTTTATTAAAACGATGGGTGACTATATGACTCCTACTTGATGGCATACATGTTGGTTGGCGGACATTGTTTGGAAAAATTATAGGAAGACCTGCATGAAACTTATAGCCTGGATCCGCGCATTATTTTCTGCGCCGGGATGAGCAGGATGCTTCTTAGAAAGTTTACTGGAGTACAGATTGATTTATTGTCTGACCTACCAATGATTCAGATGATTGAAAACGGATATTGCGTGGAGATTTAGTATGGCGTCGCTCATTACTGTAAGCATACAACAATACTTGGGACGATTATGATCCGAGTATAAGGTCTAACTATTCTATGTATTTAGATGCAAACAATCTGTATGGAAGGGTATGGCGCAATCACTTTCCATACGCAACTTTGAATTGTACAAAAGCGGGCGGTCAAATAATGTGCAAAGAGCATTAAAGTGGTTGGAGCAGGATTGGCGCCCGATCAACAGCGCGGTTTCCATTTTCTGAAGTTGACTTAGAATATCCTCATGAACTCCATGACTACATTATGACTTCCCATTAATGCAGCAGAAAGTCTAAAGATGAATACAAGAGATGCCGCCCTAAACTTGTGCTAATTCTTCGGAGGCAAAAAAAAATTATGTCTGTCATTACAGACTTCTACAATTTTATTTAAGGACATGGTTTGAAGTTGACGGCGGTTCTCTTCGCATTTGATTGCTTTTGATCAAGAAACAGTTCATGAAACCAAACATCATGAAGAACACTGATCTCGAACTAATTCCACAGATGATTCAGAAAAAAGACTTTTTCTAGTTGTGAACAACAGCTGTTTTGGAAAGACTATGGAAGAATCCGCACAGCGCAAAGATGTCAGATTAGTCACCAAAGAGGAACGACGCAATTAAGCTGACTTCAAAAACCTAATTATCAGGACTTTAGAAGATTTCATGATCACCTTTTTTTGCATAATGATGAAAAAAAATAGAAAGTCAAATTGGACAAACCTGATTTATTGGGTTTACCGTTTAGAATTATCAAAGCTTTTATGTTAGAATTTCAATGCTACTTTAAGCCCGGGTATCCAGAGTCCAGAGTCTTTTCACAGATACAGACAGTTTGTTATAGATACCCCTATGGAAGAATCTTTAAAGACATGGAAATCGAGTAAGCTAAGGGCATGCGGGGGGTGGTACGGACACATCTGATTACCCTAAGATTCGCCTTTACATTCAATTACTAAATAGAGGGTTTTGGAAAGATGATGGATGAAATATCTGGGGGGTAATTAAGGAGTTTATTGGTTTAAGGTCGAATAATGTACAGTATTTCGAAGCCAGGAGAAAATCATTAAGAAAGCAAAGGAATTATCTCGCAGGCGTTCTTTGCAGTCAAAATATACATGACACCTACAAAGAAGCATTGTTTGGCAATAAGACTTTTCATTATGACACGTAAAACTACGATCTCAATCTACATGAGATCAACACAACGGTTGTACAAAGAAGTCATAGATAGAACAAACACAAAAACGTGTGTTTGTTAATCCAGAGTTTTATATGAAATCAGGCATGGAGGACCGCATAACAGGGGGGTGTATATTTTTCTTCAATTTTTTATAAGATCAATCATAGCTTCATCAATTCATTTAAAATCTTTTCTCATGTTGCTTGATGCGTTCGAATTTTTTTTTTTATTTCAAGATATTCTTTTTCCAATTTGGGGGTTTGTAGTTGTAGGTGATCTGGATGATTTTTAGTTTTTTTTTGGAAAAATTTGAATAAAAAGAAAATAAAAAAAAAAAATTAAAAAAAAAAAAACCAAAAAGGCAATTCTACATCGCTGCTGCGGGAAGAGCCGTGAAAGACAGCATGAAATTATTTGTAAAAAGTTTGACAAAAATAAAAACAAGTGACACGAACGATTCACCTGCAAGGAAAGTGTAAGCCTGAGTGTGAGGTAAAACCATTTTAAAAATTTGAACTGCAACATCACAAATGAATATAAATGAATTTAAACAAGCACATTTTCTCGGGGGTTTTTTCCCAGTTTTAAAAACCCCAGAAACAAAAAATCCCATTCACTCAAAAATGCCCCAACAATTTTGGGGCATTTTTGAGATAAAAAATTCGGCTTATTGTTCTCGACAGTAAGATTTCAATAACCAAAAAAACGATTACTACAAACAGACAACTGGTGGGGTTATCCTTTTTAAATACAAATTTTACTAAATTTTTCGTTTTTTGTTTTTTTTTAATCCATTTTTTTTCCTGATCATTTTCAAAAACATCTTTTCGCGAAAACATTTTTTCAAATGGTCTCTGTTTTTCAGGAAATACATCAGTTTTTTAACTGTTCCTAAAGTTTTTAAAAGAGAAAATTTTTTGGGCAAAAATCCACACACTTACCGGGCATGTCTTCCACTGAAAGTCATTTTTTGAAAAAGTATTTTTTTTTTTAACTATGTCTCTTTCTCTGAACAGTCATCTATTAAATAGCGCGGCGTTTCCTTCAAACAGTCTTAAAATTTTTAAACACTCACTAGTTATTGCAGGATCAACTAAAATAGGCTCATCTGTCCATAAAACCTTCTATCATGATTGCTTTGTTCCTTTTAATGTTTGGAAAAAAAAACCCCAAAATATATCAAAATTTAAACGATAAACTTTTTGTAAAGGGAGGATAAATATTTTTTTAAAAACCCTCTCCCCAAATCAATGAGCAATGAGGAGTTTTTTCTAAATTTAAACGCTCCTTTTTTAAAACAAATTTAATCTAATCCTTTAAATTTTTTTATCATACTCTCGTAAAAAACTTGTTCATTTTAAAATAAAACCCTAAAGGCCAAATGTGTAAGATTAATCCAATTCATTCTGTAAGTTTGTTTCTTTAAAGTCAACAAAATTTTTTTGCTTGTTGTTATAACTTAATATCCTCCCATTGTGAAGAACACGAGGGAACGTTAAGACTTTTTAAGTCAAAAGTTTTCCCAGCTATATAATTCCTTTTATAAGGTCGTCAAAAACCCCCACAACCCCACCCCTCTCCAATTTTTAAAAAGACAAAAATTTTCAAATATTATTGTAACGTGTCTCCTAATTTTCTGTTGGAAAGAACTGAATTTTGTAGAAGCTTTTTACAACTGTTTTTTTTCTGTGGAGGATGTACGTTTTTTCCCATACGGCGTTATTTAAAATTTTTCTTTCCGCATTGTCCGGTTAATTTTTACTGAAAAGGGCCCAATTAATGCTTTTCAAATTTTTTCCTAAAAAATGTAAAATGGGTTTGAATTCAAATTTATTTAATTCTAAATAGGGTTTTCTAATGATTTATCAGGTTTCAACTATTTAATATACTGGCCACATTTTTTGTTCTCTTTTGCGCAGTTTTTATTTTTGGAAAACTTTTGTTTCCCCAACCTTTTTGGGTTTTAAAAATCACCATTTTTTAGTGTACTCAAAACCATACAAAGCCCCATCTCCCCATTCTTTCAAAGTCCCAACGTCTGAAAGGTTTTTTAAAATTCTAAGGTTATAAAACCTTACGGGGCCCCAATGTAACCCCTGGTTCTTCTGGCCCCGCGACTTTTTTAGAACAATTTATTATTTTTTTTCCAAAACAATGTTGGTTATCACATTCCCAAATTTTCCCCCCGCTTTGTCTGAAATTTTTTATATTAAAGATCCAACCCCCCCAAAACTAATCTTTTAAACTGTAAATTAGGGTTTTGTATAATTCAAAATCGAATATCGCTTTCCCTGAGGGAAGAGCTTTTAAAACAGTTGGGGGCCCTTTTCCACAATAATTTTTTCATCAGTGCTCAGCTCACCCAAATGAAACTAGAAATGAATGTAATGCAAGATCGAGCGGTTTTCCCCCTCATAATAGTTTGGGAGTAACCTAAATCATAATTGTTAGCTGCAAAGCCAACATTTTAGCTAGCTCTTTAAAAAATAGTAACCCCTTTCTTCTTCGGCTTGGAATGTTAACATTTTTTTTTAGTTTTTGCATTTTTAAGTTTGAGATAATGTCAAAGTTACTATTCTTTTTTTAGGAAAAAAACCCCTAAAAACCCATCAGGTATTGTTAACTGGCTAATTTTGGCCCCTGTTTTTCAATTTTTAAAACCCTAATTATTCCCCTTTGGCGTTTTAAATTAAACCATACATTTTGTAGAATATTTCATGGAGCGCGACCTTTTTGGCCCCCGCATTTTTTATCATAGCATGTTCAAAAACAAAGGGCCGGGTTTTGGTTGTTTTTGTTCAAACTTTTTTTAAAAACAAAAAAAAAAAGGGTCATTCAAATAACTAATGAAAAAAATTCTTTTGGGGGCCGCACTAAATCTTAAAAATATACCCCAAACTGATACTCTTGACATTGCTGTGACCCAGACTGACACCTTTAAAAGTAAAGGGTTTTTTTCCCCATTAAACGTTTTCTTAACCCTCCTATTAAAAAAATATTTTCCGAAAGTGGGGTTTATCATCCGAGCATTTTATCAGAACCATTTTAAATTTTCCCGTGTTTGTGCATCAACGGGGTTGGAGTGTCGTATGCTGAAATTTAATTTCATCCTGACCTTTTGGGTAGGTCATGACGATTTCATTTTTATTACCCCTTCAGAGTATTTTGCTGAACTGAAAGCCCCATTACCAAATGAAAAAACCTTTAAAAATCCATTTAGCAACAGAAAGACTGAAGGCTTTGAAAGGATCTGTAACGAATTCAATATTAATGTTAAACAGACTTTAGACAAAGTTGGTCTTAATCATGGTCTAGCCCCCCTTTTTTTTGGGGCGTCCAAAAAATTTTAAAAATATGACTGGAACCCTCCTTACACATTTTCTCTTCAGGCACAACGTTCACCTCGGGTCCTAACAAGAGCATAAAACGCATGGACAAATTTTTTAGCACTTTAAGGGCCAACTAAGCGGGAATAGAACAAATAAAACGCTCTTTCGTATTTACTTTTGGTGTTTGCTACCGCGCACAACCGAGATCGAGCATACGATCCTTCTACGGCTTTGACGCACAAAAAAAATACTTAGCAATTTAGAGGACGCCATTAATTCACATTGATTTACTTAAAAGTATTAAAAAAGGTACCAAAATGTTTTACAATACGCAAGATCAAAAGTGACTTTGCTGTTGGCACGGGTTTATACATGCGCCTTTCCTCAGACTCCGATGGCCAAAAATAAAAACACAAAATAAATCCTTGTGGCAGGCAAATGAACAAAAGTCGGGAAAAACAAAATAAATTCTGACCCAAAATTTTTGCAAGCAAAAAAAAAAAAGATGACCCCCCAAGAATAATTAACCAAACCCCCGGGCCCAAACCCCAAAGGGCCGTTAAAACGCGAAAAAAATAATGACCATGAATATGAAAAGACAGCATTGTTCTGGTTTAACGGGCCTAGGATTATTTGGGTCTTTATCTTACAAAATATTAACCAAATTTAAGAGAAAATGCCCTAAGTGCTCGGCCATAAAGCCAACTACTTTGTTTTCAGTAAAAAAAGGCCAGCTAACAACACCCCTTTACCCGGTAAAGTTTTATAGTTTTACTGGAAATTTTTTTTAAAAAATCCGCAAGATGTAAAGCGTTTTTTTCCCCGATTTATCAGGCGTGAGGGAGGGTGGCGGGGGAGGCACCGGGCTTGTCCACCGCCGCTGTAATAGCCACACCAGGTACTTATTGCAAAACCAAAAAGGGCCGTTATAACGCTTGCTAATGTGACTCCTTGCTTTTAAAACATTTTTCGGATTTTTCGCAGGTTGGTCTTCTAAAAATTCTTTGGATATTTCTTTTTCTATTTACTTAGTTCGAAATTGTTTTGGGGTTAGTAGACAACATTCATTTTGCTGTTTCTCTTGTTCAAATCTTTTAGTTTTTGGGGTTTTTCTTTTTTTAAATATTTGCCCAAATTTGGCGTCATCCCTCAACGAGTTTTTCTTTTCTCTTTTTATAGCTCATCTATTTCACCCTTTTTTGCTAATTGTTTTTTAATTCCGCCTCTAAGGTTCTTAAAGCATGTCAAGGGCCGCTATTTTCCAGGGGTACGGTGAGTCGTTTAGTCTTTAAGCTGTTTTTCTGAAAACGGGGTTCTGCTTCTATTGCTTTTATTATTCGCTGCCGATTGATTTAATTCTTTAAGTTCCTTTTTTGCTTTTGGTTATCTGTCGGGGTTTTTGTAGTGGTTTTTGAAGTTTAGAAACTGCATCCTTTTTAAATTTTTGGGTTTAGAATCCCAGGCATTTTGATTTTTCACACTGAGTTTTGTATAATTTGTACTTTTGGAAAAAACTTGAGGGGTTTGGTTTAGTTGAACTGAAAAAATTTTGTCCTTGTTTTTTTTCACAGCAAATGATCTCTTTTAATTCAAAATCATTGGGTCATAAATTTGGAGGTTTTGACCTAACTTTGGTAAAATGTCGGGCCCCTTACTTTCGTTAATCCCCGAAATGAAGCGCTGAGCGATGCCGGCAAAGGGCATTTCACTCATGTCGTCTCCCGATCAAAAACATCATAATTTTTCTTTCGCCTTCAATCCCTCCCTGTTTCTAAATAATTAACTTTTTATTTTGTTTAAAAAAAAATTCACAAGCTAGGGTTTTCGATTCTTGCCCCGCATAAAAGACTGAAAAAACCCTTTTTGGGCGTGAAAATAAGCGGAAATTACTTTTTCCAAATAATCCTCTCTATTGATGCGGAAAAATTTCTACTTTAAATCCCAGACCGGGAGCGGAGAGGTTTGTCCCAGGCTCTGCGGGGGTTATTTTCAAAAAAACCGCTTCAAAACCCCGACCCAAACGGACAGTTGTCAGAATCTGGGCGGAAATCGTTAAAAAAATTTTCTAAAAACTTGGGGGCAAAAAATATTTTTTTTAACAATGCAACATATTTTACCTTTCTATCTAGGCTAACCCGGGGAAGGAAGGGCTGACTTTGCGTTTCAAGGAATAAAAAATGAGAAGCACTAAAACATAAAATGGGTCCGCAGATCTAAAAAGGCAAAAAGTATGTACTGTAAATTTTGGTATGAAACCTTTTCCTTCCCCTTAATTTTGAGTTTTAAAAGCCATGAAAACCATACTTTCAAGAGCATTAAAAAGATTGTAAAATTTGAACTAATTTAATAAATACAAAGGGGTTAAATCAAATCATCAACCCCGAAGCAAAGTCAGCATTTTGACATCCGTTGATTTGACGTTTTTAGAAACCCCTAATTTAGCAAGGGCTGATTGAACAAAAATATCGTAAAAATTAGAAATATTTTACGAAAAGGGATTCATCATACAACATACCCCGAAGCGGGGCAACACAAGGGAAAATTTTAGTTTTAGTGCCGCAGCAAAGATCGTTTAAAGGTATTTTTTTTGCTGGTGAAGATGAAGAACCATTCAAAAGAGGAAGTAAAAATTTTTTTAATCCAAAAAATAACGAAAGTACGGGGGCGATTTTGGGGCATCCAAAACCAAATCTATGCTAGGGGGTTAAACCTTATCAGCTTTTTGATGAAATAAGAAAACGTTTGGGGGTGGGATTTTGTAGAAACCAAAAACCATTGCCTTGGTTTTAAAAGATTACACTTCACAGTGTAAGATGATGATTATTTAACAAAAAAAATGGGTTTTTGGGATTGACCAAAGGTCAACGAGGATAATGGGGTTACGGGAAAGGGGAACTGTGAGAACTAATAAACATTAAAATTGATAAAGAAAAGAACCAAAAAACCACTTAATGTACTTTTTTTTTAATATAGATGCGCAGCTGAATATGAGATAACAGACAAAAGATATACAATACTAAATTATTTTTTTTTTTTAAAAAAAGCAGCTTTCAGGTTATCCAAATTGCCTACACGCCAGAGCCGCCAAAAAGGGATACCCCCGACTAAAAACCTTCAGATTAACCAACTTTTAACAAATGCAACAAAAATAGAGCAGGACCTTTCAAAAACAGCAAAACCAAACGAAGGTATTCTGCTGTTTTTAAATCCTTTACATAGAATACGGGAACACGATGTTAGTGCTCTATCAGGGGGGACAAGTGTAGGCCTCTAGCAACGTGGGGTGCGCCCGCAGCTTTACCCTAGGGGGGTTTTTTTTTAGCTCTGGCCTGTGTTCATTACTGTAAGTGCTGCGGCAAAAAATTAAAAAAACAAACCCCCAAAACACACAGCTAGGGTTCAACTAATACACAAACTTAGCTCTTTCAAACTGACAATAAATAAAGCACATTGACTCAAACACACGGATGAAGTTTTAAATCGTTTCAGGCCTTTTTGGGGATACAAAAGACAAAATTTGATCTTCCAAAAAAGGGGGAGGAAGTTTTTCTCAACAGCCCCGCCACGATAAAAAGGAATCTTTAAAAAAAGTAAACAAACATTAAAACCTTTTTAAACAGCTCACTTAACAACGCCAAAATGTTTTTCTTTAGTTTATGAGTCCAAGCACAAAAAACCGTTGTATTGATTTGATTAAAAATTTTTTTTTTAAATTTAAATAATATTTTGGTTTGAAAAAAAACTCAGCATGGCTAAACAAAGAAGGACCCAAAGAATTTTTTAAAGGAAAATTTTAGGAGCGTTTTTTAAAAGCACTGAAAGATATTGTTTGAAGTTATTGATCCACAAGGTACGGGGAAGTGTTGCTTGCATTTCTCAAGTTCCGGAAACTAACAAAGACCCCCCGGTTAAAGTAATGTTACTGTTTTTAAAACGACTAGTTACAATAAAGAAGAAAATTAGAAGTCTGGGGCTCAACAAACAGCAACTATTCTTTCCTCTAATGATTTAAAACCCGGTTGGGGCCGAACGCTTCACAGTTTGATGTGGCCGCGAAAAAGCCAAAATGAGAGGGTCTGGGTTTGGGCAAATTTTTAAGATTGATTAAACAGGCTAAGTATGGCCGGGGTTTTACAGGTCTTCATTCCCCTACCCCCAGCATTAGTTTCAAAAAAAGCGTTTTAAACATAAAAAATACAACAACAAATTTTTATGTGGTTTTGTTCTTGCAAAGGGTGCATTACGTCCGCAAAAACGAAAGAGTGTCTAACTTTACCCTTACAACAAAGTCTTAACTTCGATGGGAAAATCCTTTCCCGTTGCGTGATAAAATTTACAGTTTGGAACAAAAGCCCAAAACTGTTTAAAGTATACACATGGCGAGGAAACAAAATTGGTGCCTTTAAGTGCTAAAGACGCCCAACAATAGGGGATCCGCAAAAGGGCATTTGGGCTTACTCCTAATTTTTTTGCACGGCTGCCCAAATTAAACATTTATACGCACTGACAATTATTGCGCATACTTCAAAACATGAACATAAACAAGAATTTTGTAGAAAATTTTTAAAAGAAATTTCCCAAACCCTCAGCCGGCTTGAACATAAAAAACATTTAAAAATTCTGTAACTGTTTAAAACAACTAAACTACGCCCCCACCAGGGTCTAAAATTATTTTAAGAAATGGAAAGGCTGCAAACAAATCCTACGTATTTACGCGTTCGATCGCTTTTTGTTTCCCAAAAGGGCCAAACCCCACAGAAACTTCCCAAAACATCTTAAGAGTAATCATCAATCTGTTCATTTGCCCATTAGCAGGTTTGATGGCGTTTTTTCAGAAACCAAAATTTAAGGGACCAGATCTGCAGAAAATTCTTAAAACGCAGCACAATGCGTAACGCCTGTTCTAATAATCAAAAATTTTCTGAAAAATAATGGGGCCTGAAACCAAAAAAAGTAGACTCAGCCACACTTGTTGATTTTCGGGTTTTGACTAACGCCCAAGAGTGTAAACCCCACGTAAGAGACCATGATAATTAGTGGGGAAATTTGGTGCAGCGCACAGTAAATCAATCTTCAACTAAATTTGATCCAAAGACAGGAAACTGCCTTTTTCTTCACAACTTCGAGGGTTTTGACTCTACCCTTTTAAAGCAAGCATAACCGCGCCCTTCAGGGAGCATGCATTTCACAGTCAAGAAAAGACATGGTTTTACTTTAAATAACTTTTTTTCTACGCTCTTGCAGCACATGAGGATCTTAAGGCATGGCTTTCCTTAAAGTCCGCCCAATAACGGAAGAATATTTTGACTCAACCTTGTTTTAAAGGGTGTTTACCCTTAGAAAACATGAAAAGTTCGGAAGGTTTGACAAGAACACTTCCACCTAAAGGGCGTTCTTTCTATCTTAGAGGGAAAAGGGTTTAGCGACTCCGATTACCCGCAGCCAAGATGCGTGGAAAAAGTTAGATTTTTAAAAAGATGGGACTAATGACTCCCCCACTTATGGCCAAAACTGTTTTTTTGGGGGACTTTTTGAAAATTATAGGAAACCTGCATGAAAAATTTTAGCCCGGGTCCCGCGCATTAATTTCTGGCCCCCGGGATGACGGATGCTTTTTTAAAAATTTACTGGGGTACAGATTGATTTATTGTCTGACCTACCAATATTTAGATGATTGAAAACGGATTGCGTAGGGTTAGTATGGCGTCGCTCATTACTGTAAAACAAACAAAAAATACTTGGGGCGATTATGACCGAGTAAAAGGGCAACTATTCCATTATTTTAAAGCAAACAAACGAGGGGGGTAGGCGCAATCACTTTTCCCTTAAAGCAACTTTAAATGTAAAAAGGGGCGGTCAAATAATGTGCAAAAACATTAAAGTGGTTGACAGATTGGCGCCCGATCAACAGCGCGTTTCATTTTTGAATTACTTAGAAACCCATAACTCCATGACCACATAAGACTCCCATTACACAGAAAGTCTAAAGATGAATCCCAAAAAGCCGCCAAAGTGCTAATCTTCAGCAAAAAAAATTAGTCTGTCATTACGACTTCTACAATTTTTTTTAAGACATGGTTTGAAGTTTTACGGCTTTCTCGCATAAAAACTTTTGATCAAGAACGTTCATGAAAACCCAAAATCATGAAAAACACTGATCTCGAAAAAATCCCAGATTATCAGAAAAAGACTTTTTTAGTTTGAACAACAGCGTTTTGGAAAGACTATGGGAATCCCACAAGCGCAAAGATGTCAATTAGTCACCAAAGAGAACGAAGCAATTAAGCTGACTTCAAAACCTAATTATCAGGGCTTTAAAGATTTCATATCACCTTTTTTTCAAATGATGAAAAAAAAAAAATCAAATTGGGCAAACCCAAATTTTTTTGGGGTTTTCCGTTTTTAAAAATTATCAAAGCTTTTATGTTAGAATTTCATGTACTTTAACCCGTATCCGATCCAGAAACTTTTCACAATACAAAATTTGTTTTAGATACCCCCAGAAAATCTTTAAAACATGGAAATCGAAAACTAAGGCTCGGGGGGGGTACGACACATCTGATTACCCAAAAAATTTGCCTTTACATTCAAATTTCTAAAAGAAGGGGTTTTGGAAAGATGAAGATGAATTTTCTGGGGGGAATTAAAGGGGTTTATTGGGTTTAAAGGGCGAAAAGTACAGGTATTTCGAGCCAGGAAAAATCATTAAAAGCAAAGGAATACTCGCAGCGTTTGCAGTCAAAATATACATGACAACACAAAGAAGCATTGTTTTGGGAATAAGACTTTTCATTATGACAAATAAAACTACACTAATCTACAAATCAACACAACGTTGTACAAAGAATCATAGATAGACAAACACAAAACGTGTGTTTGTTAATCCAAGTTTTATATAAACAGGCATGGAGGACGCATAAAAAGGGGTTTATTTTTCTCAATTTTTTTTTAAGATCAATCATAGCTTCATCCCAATTTTTTAAACTTTTCTCATTTCTTGATGCGTTCGAATTTTTTTTTTTATTTTTAAGATATTTTTTTTCCCCAAATTTTGGGGGTTGAGTTGTAGGGGACTGGATGATTTAGCATGCATTGATTTTTCCCGAAAATGTTTTCCTTAATACATTACACCCAAAAAAGGGTTCCTATCATTTCAAGGTCTCTTCCTTTACCATTCTTTTTTCGTTCTGCACTTCCCTTTTGAGCTCCATTTTAAACTCAATATATTACGTAAATTAATTAAAGCGGAACGTGCTGGTGGGTTTCGCATTTTCCCTTTAAAAGATCTTTGGGGGGCTGGTTGTTTTTTGTTTAGTTTCTCGTAAATAAAACCGGGGGATTCTTTTTTTCAATTTTTTTTATTTCATTGGATCAACACCCAAAAACCCGGGCGGGTTTCCCTGATGCGAGTTCCCCCCTTTTCTTCCCCCCGGAAATAAAGGGACCTTTCTTTCAAACCAAACGGTAATAGTTTGCTGGATGAAGCTCTCCTCAGCAACATTTTGTTTTTCTTTGATTGCTTGTACGGTTTTAGCCCTTTTAAATTCTTCATTATTCATTGCCCAAAACTAGGGGGAGCTTCTAAACCCCTTTTGTTTGCGGAATTTTCATAACTCTCTTGTACTGGGAGGGGAAAAAATCTTTCGGGAACTGTTTTTAAAATTTTCAACTAAGCCTGTGATCTGTGAACCCCGAATCCTTTCTAATAGTAACTCTGTGTTTTAACAAAAATTGATTTACTTGGGCCCAAAAATTTTTTTCCCCATCGACTTGAATCAGCGAGGGGAAAATTAGTGGCCCCCGTTTGGGGAATCAGTTTTTTATACGACAGCAAAAGCAGAGGCCTCTTTTGTTTAATTGGGTTTTGCACTTTTTACTTGAAGCTATTCAATGCTGTATGCGTACTTAAATCTTTTTGTCTAATCGTTTTGGGTAAATAAAAGGTCCATTTGATGGGTGTCGTTTGGAGTTTTTTGGGGGAAAATGTGGTCTCTGTATTGTCAGGTGCAGGGAAAAAAATTTGCCAAATCGCTTTTTTGATAACCTTCCTTTCTGTTTGTTCACGACTCCTGCCGCTTGGGTTTTTCTTTTTTATTGCTGTGTACCCCTTCCCAAAACCTTTGGGGGAATAATAGATTTTGTCATTTTTTATTCACCAAATTATGTGCAAAAAAAAATCACGACGGCATACCAACGACAATAAACCCGATTTTTGCATCTTTTTTTTTTTCTGATGGATGATAAAATCGCTGAAATTTTTTGGGGAATGTCTCAATCGTTTTTCCTTTACAAGTAATATTTTTTTATTGCTTGATCAACATCTTTAAAAGTGTAAGTGCAGCCCCTGTTTTTTCAGTGTGTTTTTAATAAAATCTAACGCTCATTCTATGCTTTTCATAGCGATCTTGTGCACGCTAAAGTTCCCACCTTTGTTTTGTCTTTTTTTTCGCCATCATCCCCTGTTTACTAAAAACTATTACTTCCCCTAAAAACAACGCATCACCACAGCACCGCCTATCTCATTTTCGAGTGAAGCCATTTTTAAAAGTTTTTTATTTACATATTTATACTGTCGGAATTATTCCCTTTCTTGACTAGAAATCTTTCGGGCAACGAAAGGGAATGATACAATCATTTGCGAATCCTCAAATCTAGTTTGCCCCAAAACTGCTGTTTTATTTTTTCAACTTTTTCCAAGCATTTGGGATCCACACTTAACCCCCAAAAACAGCAAATGTATACAAGGGTTTGGGAACAGTTTTTTTGGGCCATTTTAAAAAATAAATAAATTTTAAATAAAAAAAAATGAACAGCGATGATTACTACACTACAGGGGGGCCTAACCTTCCCGAAATTTGAATGACCAAGTTGAGACCAACTATTATGCCCCAAAAAAGGGGCTGTATTCTTTTGGGAGCCTGGGGAAAACAAAACAGTTCCTCGGGAAAAATTCCATAGAACAGATTTAAAGAGTCTCCACAGACATTATAAAATTTCAAACAGTATGAAGCCAGCTGGGGAAAGGTGAAAATTGGGGGGCAAAAAGGTTCTTAGTTACACTAAACTATCGTAGATTTCTCCCATTTATTCGAACAAGATCTTACTTGATTTAACGCAAGATCCATTTTTACAAAATCATTTAAATCTCTGGAGGGATCTTACTACAGATTTGGGGAAAATTGTTTTCGCCATTAATCATGGGGGTTTTAATTTTTTTAATCATATAGATTTTTTTTCCCTTTAAAAAGAACGAGCTGGAAAATCATCAGAACCAGAATCAGGAAACATTGAATCAGGTGGAGAAAGTAACCAAGCCAGAAAATCAGCAGAATCAGAAAACACTGAACCAGGTGGGGGCCAGTGAAAAGCATCCTCATCCTGGGCGTGTTAAAGCAGGAAAAAAATTAGCAGAGTGGAACAGACAAAAAAAATTAATGTTACAGAATATAACTCATCATGAAAACATAACACCGCCAACGCCAGAACAAGTTGATTCAATGCCGGCTATAAAAACTCCATGTGATTCAAGGGCCCCAAAGTCTTCATGGAATATTGAACTTAAAACTGTTGCCTTTTTTGGCGCCCTTGCTGCTGCTGGGGGTGGTTATTACGGTTATAAAATATATAACCAATGGCAAAAAAAAACAAAAGAAGTTAAAACAACCTGAACCACTAAATACAGAAAAAGACAACAGCACGCCAAAACCGCCAATAACAAAGCATCATTTTGATCCATTTATAATGCAATAATATTTTAAGAACTTAATTTTAAATTTTTTAATAAAAATAGATCATGGCGTATTATAAAATGATGAAGTCAATAAATAAAGACATGGAGTCTATAAAAGGCATTTCCATAGACCAGAATTGTAATCAATGCGGTTGCTTAGGATGTAAGAACTTCATTAAGATCTATGCTGACCGATTTCACACCAAGGGCGTTAAGCAAGACATCCTCGACGATGCCGCGTTTTTTGAGGCGTGTGTGTACTATATTAGACATTTACTATTTAAGATAAAAACATAGATTGTATTTTTTTGATAATTATAAGATAACTTGAATAAGAACTTGGTTGTACTTAGTGGATGACTTAGTTATGATCTTAGGTTGACTTAAGTAAGAACTTGAGGATGACTTGGGGGATGATTTGGGGTAAGAACTTAAAAGTGACTTGGGGTGACTTAAAGATGACTTAAGTAAGAACTTGTGAATGACTTGAGGATGACTTGGGGTAACTTCAGTTAAGAACTTAGAAGTGACTTGAGGATAACTTGAGGACGACTTGAGTAAGAACTTGTGGATGACTTAGAAGTGACTTGGGTAACTTCAGTTAAGAACTTAGAAGTGACTTGAGTGTGTGCATGCGTGGGGTGGGGGGCAAGCAGGGTAGGGTGGGAGGGGGAGGTGGGCGCGCACCTTTGATTATTTATAAGAAACAGATGTCCAGAATATGATATAGTTATTATCAGTAAAAAACAACAATGACAGCAGCGACAACAACAACAATAACAGCATATATACAAGCACGATCGCACGCACACACACACACACACACACACACACACACAAGATAGGGAGGTGCTTGCATGGAGAATGGGAAAGGGTTTTATGGTTGGCACTTGAGCGCCGTAAATTCAAGACGGCTGTCGGCCTCTCTGTCAACTGAAGATTATTCAAAGCAGCCACCAAGTGCATTTATCAAAAGCTTGATTTAATAAACAAGACAGTTGAATAAAGTACACTCTGCGGCCGCCCGAAGGCAGCCAAAAAAGTTGAAGCGGGGCGTTGAGAAGCAGTGAAGACAGGCAGTGAATGTCAGTGAAACAGCAGTGTTCCAATACTAGTTGACCTATTTGAGCGCTACAGGCAGTTGCGCGACCTACTTCGGTGTTACAAGCAATGCTCTGGCTCAGCTACTCCTCTACGCAGGCAGGAGTTTCAGGTTTCGCTAATTCTACTCTTGCGATGATTGCTGTGCATGTCGGGAACCATTGATACGGGTATTTTCTCAGCCCAGTAGTTCCGAATCTCCTCGCTGCTCTCAAACATTGCATGGAGCTCCTTTTTAAGGTGGAAGATTTCATAGAAAGACAGCCCAACTGTGCTGAATTTGGATATGTATGGTTTCAACAAACGGGCTATCTCTCTCCGTGCATATGAAGGGCTAATTCCAACATTTCCTTCAGCCATTCATCCCACGTATTATTGTGAGTCCCTTTCCTTTCTTCCGCCGCAAAAAACTTGAAAACAACTTCTAAAAGTCCCCCGTATTGCAGGTTAAAAGCCATTGTGGTTGCTTCTTGTCTTGCTAGTTGTCTATATCCTTCAATCAGCTTTTGAACAGCACTTTGCGATGATGTAATTTCTTCAGATTGAAAAAGAACACATCTTTCTGACTTTCTTCTGCACATCAACAATTTTGGACTGTAAATACATGTGTAGTTCATTTGGATTCCTTGTTGTTTTGGATTCTTTGCTTTTCCTCCATACAAGGCTGTGAGTTTTCGTTTGGGTTGTGAAGGAAGTTTAGGTAGTTTCTCACTTGTAGATGGGCCTGCTGTTCTAAGTTCCTCCAAAACATGAAGAAATTGAGAATGGTACTCAAGATGTTCTTGAAGTATTGTCAACTGAGAAATACTCCACGCTCTTGTTCTGTCATGATCAAAATGCTAACTAAAGTCAACCACTTTTCTCACTGAAAATTACACACGTCTTAGCGCCACAACACCCCCAAGAAGAATGACAAGACAGCTTTGGTCGGTTGTCAACGTCAACAACAGTGCTGGGGCGGATATGACGTCTTTTTACTATCACATGATTAAATCTTGGCTTATGGTTGGTGAATGTAAGAAACATGTCTAGATTTGTTTTGCCTCAGGCGGGAATCCTTATTGCACTTGCTAAGTCATGAAGCCCCACAGCACAAATTAAGTAATCATGTGTCAGCCTAGCTCCGTATTTCCATGCCTGTGTACAAGTTCTTACCACCAGCACCAGCAATTAGAGGATTTGCCCCCCGTCATTTACCTTTCTCATATTACCCATAAACAAGAAGACATCTCCACGGGGGTAGATAGGAAATCACAGCACCTGATGACTACCATGAAAAATGTTTAGCCGCTGTGAAAATACAGCCTATGTTGACTACCATGAGAATTTCTTTACACTTTCATTGAAAACATACTTTAGAGAACAGTTATAGACTGTATGCGTGAAAATGATGTTATTAAAAATCTGAAAGGTTTAGTAAATTAGTATTGAAAACGGATAACTCTACACAGTATGTTTGTTTGTAGGATCGTTATTTTTGGTTATTGAAGTCTTACTTGTTAGAGAACTAATAAATGCCCATTCTATCTCAAAAATGCCCGAAACTTGTTGAGGGCATTTTTGAAATAGAATCGGCATTTATTAGTTCTCTACCCCACAGTGTATTGTTTCTTCCGCCTCTGACAACATTGGCTAACAGATCAACAGACAAAAACGACGTGTTTCGACATCCTAGGTCTTCGCCCATCAACGCCAACGCCCATATTGCGCCAAATGTGAGAAGATAAATGACTGCCCGTTCTTCGTTTCCTCCTGAATGTTGGTTATCTTGCCCAAAGAATACTTAACATGTCAAAAAGCGTCGTGATTTGTCTTGTGATTTGTTTGTGTGTTAGTGATCCTTCTTTTTCTTTTTTTCCTTTTTTCTGGAAACGTTAATTTCCTAGACGTGCTATATCAATTTCAAATCTGCCTTTGCCGTCTTTTCTTGTTAACAAAACGTAAAAAGCTCATGATGCATGGGAATCTGAACCAAAAGACTAAGCTACAAATCTTTTTCTTAGGGCTATATTCATTTATTTCTTTGCTCACGTATTGATTTGTTCGCTCGTTTGTTATACGTTTTACTCATTATTTCTAAAGATTGTTTCATTTTTGTATGCATCCAGCTACAATAGAGTACGTCATTTGTCAAACATGTTTTATGCATGTATCTTTAATCACAATTTAAGAGAGAGTAGACAACTTGGACATCTTTTATTTTTAAAGCGTTTGGGGGAATTGTTTCTACGGACTGCTGACTTTATCTTTATGGCTGCTGTCATCAAATGTCAGTCATAGCATAGATTTTGTCAGCAACAACAACAACAGCAGTAACAACAATAACAAAAACAACAACAACAAAACATAACACGAAAAAAAAGGAAAAGAAAAGAAAGATAAATTTGTGCACTTTTGTGTGGACTGTGCGGACAGCAATAGTGGTGCATATTGGCAACATTGTCAACGGTGGTGCGGTCCTGCACCAAAAAAAGAAAGAATAATAATAATAATAATATAATAATAATAATAATAATAATAATAATAATAATAATAATAATAATAATATACGCTGTAAGAATAAAACTAATTTCTCAATTCTCATGATCGGAAGCTGTTCTGAACTTGCTGGCAATTAATATGTATAAGTAAAAGTTAACGCTGTAGCTAGAGAACAACAGGATGCTGCTGGCTGCATAGAAGACTTGACTCTGTCCATACTGAATGGGGTCAATGAAGTCAACAGATCGGGATGTAAGATTATATATTTCGAACGGCGTTCGGAGAAGGAAAAAGCACATATTTGCAGCAATCAAGGTGACAGTCAATGCAGTTACTTTTTGCCGTCTGGAATCCTGGGTAGACTGTTGTAAAGGGAGACACTTGCCCACTCTGAAAGATCTGACGAGAGACCAGAGAAGAACGCTGCTGCCAACCCCTAGCAACATGAAGGGGACACCAAATCTTTCACCCATGAGTATCCACGGCCAAATTGCGTCCGAAAACCATCTGTAATTTTCTGATACAACATCGGGACAGCATGTCCTAGGACAAGATCCTATGTCATAACCATAGATACAGTGAGAGTTGATCAGAATGATAACGACGGTCATTGAACCGGCAGTAACTTGCGACATTTCCTTCGTCCACACAGCACTGAAACGAAGTGGCCATAGTACAGAAGCTGCCCTTAGCAAGGTGAGGGCCACCAGCATCCAAGGATCTAAAGTGCTAGTCGTGTAAAACATCATCATCCACAGTTTACACTGCCATGACCCAAGTGTTTCGAAGAAAGGCACACTGAAGTTTTTCCTGAGCGAGGTGCTTAGAGGCACTATAAGCAAATACAGCAGATCAGAGCAGGCCAGAACTCCAAAGAAATCACGAGACGTCGACGCCGGAAGACGAAAACGATCAGAACAATCATAAAATTTCCAAAGATTCCAAACATACACACAAGAGGCTCACCTATTTTCCAGATCCATCCGGAGATCTCTCCAAATGATTTGTATTGTTCGTACCAAAGTTCTCCGTTGAGATGGCTTGAATTCATTATTGTACAACTCAAGAACATTCAAAAATGAAGGTAGCCGGATAAAGGTAGTGATTGTAGAAGAGTTTCATTTGTATCTTATTGCATGGGATCTCCTTGCTACTATTACTTTTGCAGGGTGATCAATGGCGCATATACCCCACCCTTGATGGTAAAACTGCAACACAGAAATTAGTGACAACTGCACATTTATTACAGCCTTTGTGGACGCTTGTTAAAGAATTAGTTACTGTTGATTTGTTTATCAACCTACATTTATGCATTATCTTAATTATCTCATTATCGTGATAGCTAATTTTGTGTAATTTGTGTAATTTGTAATTCAACCATGCCTCGGGAGAGAGAGAGAGAGGAGAGAGAGAGAGAGAGGAGAGAGAGAGAGAGAGAGAGAGAGAGAGAGAGAGAGAGAGAGAGAGAGAGAACTCAGAACTCAGAACATTTAATGAACTAGGCCATATGCCCATGTCATGGAGGTGGGATCACTTCAAAATAAGGGAAATGCAACTAACTTGAAAAAAAGAAAAGAAAAAGAAAACAAAATATCAATACATTCGTATATATATATATATAATATATATATATATATATATAATATATATATATATATATATATATATATATATATATTATATATATATATATATATATGTCTACGCAAACCGGATACACACTTCACAGATGCACAATAACGTTGACTAACACATGTACGTGCATATATTCACATACGCATACACGCATGTGCAAATCGTATAGATTACCATAATATTTGCAATTATGAGAATATTTATGACGGTGTGTATGTATGAATATATGAAACAAAAACGATATTAGAATTCCGATTGTTTATGTACGTTATGTTGTTCCTGTGCCGATTTAAAAAAAAAAAAAAAAAAAAAAAAAAAACACCTGATTCTGGCACTCATTTGTTCTATCAACATATGATGAAAGGTTTTACACTATTTTGTAAGTTATATTCAGTCTTAATTATTGTTTAAAGATCGTTCCATATCGAGAAATCTCTTTTTCAAAGATTCAAAAAGGTACCAACCAACTACATTACAATATTTCTCACTCGCAATTAAAAGGGTCATTGTAAACGCTGATGGTCGCGCCAAAAATTTGCGAGGTAAATATTTTTCTCTGATGTCACGATAATTTGGACACACAAGTAAAAAGTGAAGTTCAGATTCTGGAACTTCTTTACAAAACGGGCAAAACGTTGTGTCAGGTGACCGGGCAGTATAACGATATTTATGACTCTTCAATGGCGACACACCTAGTCTGAAACGTAAGAGTACTTTTCTAACGGCAATGTTCTTTATGTTAAACACAGATTGCGGAAGACTAGGAACTGACTTGAAAGAGGTATAAAAAGAGAATCGTTCTCCTGAAACGTCACCATTCCAGTTCTGCAGAGAACAATCTATTAATCTCTGTTTGAATTCAGACAGAAAAACATTAATATGAGATACTCCTTGATTTTCCCAAACGTGGCCGAATCCATAGCTGTACAATGTGAAGCAAACATTAGAAACCCAGTTATTCTTGTCTTTACAATGAAGATTATTTAACATTTTATAAGCCCTGTAAGGGAGTCGACCTTCAGGCATTGTTATTAATTTAAGCCAAAATTTTATACATTTGGTTTTAGTACATATGTAAAGAGGATACCTCCCAGTTTCAGCATAAATCAGGGCATTAGGCGTCCTGATACTGACGTTCAGGAATCTCTTAAGCGCAAACATATGCACCCTTTCAATAATTGTATGATCCGCCATAAAGACCCCATACTTCAGAAGCGTAAGTGAGCATTGGTTGGATCTGACAGTCAAATAACTTAAAAAACAATGAAGGAGACTGGTCACCAACTGTCCAACATAATTTTAAAATGCAAAGAACACCCTTCTTAGCTTTAAGAGCCATGTCTTCCAAAGCGTATGAAAATGTCAGGCCAGTAGAAAAAATAACACCAAGGTATTTATAGCTGTTAACAATCTCAATCTTTCTATCGCCGTAACACCATTTTTCTTTTGATGAAATGTATCCACCATTTCTAAAAATAACTATTTTAGATTTGTCAAAGTTCACTTGAAGACCAAGTCTGCTAGCTGTATTTTTTAAAATATCAGTTGCTGCTGAAGGCCAGTCACAGAATAAGACAAAAGAATGACATCGTCAGCGAAAAGAAGTATAAAGATTTCCAAAATGTCATCTGGTGACAACTTGATGCCATGTTTTCCTAAAGTGTGGACATCATTAGCCAGTTCATTGATCAGAAAGAGAACAGAATGGGACTACATATTTCACCTTGCTTTACTCCAAGAGGACATAAAAACGCGTCTGTCAATCACTACCTACTCTTACTCTAGCTTTCACAACACTGTACATGCTCTTGATTGCTCTGTACATTCTACCATTAATTCCGTGTTTCTTAAGGACTGTCCACAAGTTATTTCTATCTGCTAAATCGAAGGCCTTTTTAAAGTCAATAAATGCGACATAAAGTTTACAATGGCTAAGAAGTTGCTTCTGTACTAAAGCTAAAAGAGTGAAAACATGGTCTATTGTACTGTAATTGCGACGAAATCCAGCCTGCGCTTCATGTATGATATCGTTGTCCTCTGCCCATGCAGTGAGACGTTTATTCAAAATGTAGCTGTAAATCTTACTACACACGTTTAACAAGGAAATGCCTCTGTAGTTATCGGGGCAATCAATATCCCCTTTTTTATGCAAGGTTGTATTACAGATTCTGTCCATTCATCTGGAAAAACTCCGGATTCAAAAAGTTTGTTTAGGTATTTAACAAGGAATGGTGCTACGTACGAACTAGAATATTTATAAAATTCATTTATCAAACCATCTGGCCCAGGAGCTTTGTTATTTTTCAAAGCTCTAAGGGCGACAAGTATTTCGTCTTCTGTAATATCACAATCTAGATTTTCAATCACTACAGAACCATCATCATTTGTATCCACGTCCACAAGGTTTTCCTCCAAATTGTGATCATTGACACTGGAAGAAAACAAATCCTTAAAGTGTTTATACCACACATCTGGAGTAATGCTACTTTGTGTGAATTCTTTCTTCGTTAAAGATCTGACCGTTTTCCAAAAAACGCTTGGTTCTTTAGAACTTGAGTGAAGTGCGTTAAGAACTTTTTCTTTGTGTTTCTCTTTTTTCTCTGCCAGAACATGCTTATATTCTTTCCTTTTATTTATATATTGTATTCTGTCTTCCCCAGCCTTTTCTGGCGACTTTTGAGATGTTTGGAACTTCCGTAGTTTGTCTCAGAAAACGACGTTTGATCCAGCATTCACCATCAAACCATGCTTTATTATTTTTGTCGCCCAACGTGATCTGTTTTTGCATAACTGAGCCTGCTTTATGCATAGCTTCATTAAATTTTATCAAGGCATCATTGATATCGATGTCAATCAAGCCAATGCGCTTGCCATCAGTGACAGTACTTCTTCTGATAAAACTTAGATTTAAACTCGAAACTTTTCTCAGCATTCCAAATGTATTTTACTATTGTTTGTCTGTTAGAACTCGGAGCAGTTTCATTTGGTGGACATAATTTAAGTTTCAACTCAATAGGCATATGTTTGGATTCCACTCTAGGAGAAACATAAATGCTGAGTCCAAGGTCCAGGATACATCTAGACAGAATGAAATAGTCAATGATGCTTGCTCCATTGTGAGCTATATAAGTAAAGTCCCCTTCTTCATCACCAGATAACAAACCATTCAAAATTACTAAATTAAACTGATCACAAACATCCAGTAAATATTTCCCGAACTGGTTAACAATGGAATCTTTAGATGACCGTATATGGACAGAATCGTCAAAAGAAATGTCAGGGTCGATGTCGAAAAGCAGAACATCTCGCCCATTTTTTCCACCTGTTCTTGCGTTTAAGTCACCACATATCAAACAGGAAGATCACCAGTAATTTCAAAGGTATCTAACAAACATTGTTCAAGCAAGGACATGCCATTGTAAATATCAGTTTCATTATAATACGTACTCTGAGATGGAGGCAAATACATACCAAGCAAAATACAGTCTGTCTTTAAACCTGTATGTGTCTTACACAACTTAAGTACGATACAGTTGTCAAACTCCACATTAATCAAAGATATCATATTTTTCAAACCGTTTTCTTACAAGCATTGCAACACCTCCAGATAGCCTTGCTGTAACAGAGCTTGTCAGTCTGACTGGAGGTGAAAGAAAGACGTTATAATCTGGGAAAAGAAAATCTGGAAATTTTGCAGAGAAAATTTCAGAAAGGAAGACAAAATCAAACATACGCAGGTATGACCTAATGCTTGGGTCATACAGACAAGTCAGTCCTTCTATATTGTATGTGACGAAGGACATATAATTTTGGACATTACTTTTATGAACATGGGCACGGCCGAGTCCCTAGCTGTTGACATTACAATTAACATCTTTATTTCTTGAGTGCTTCTAAATGATTCTGTGAGTTGTGTTTGTCTGCATTTAACCTTGCTGCGTGTTTGAGGGCCAACAACTGGCGTTTGTTTGAGTTCATTCTCAATGGCAAGGAAGGACTCTGACTGTGTGATTCTCTCAGTGTTAACTGATGGATTATCCTGACTGTCATTGTTATTGTGTACACTGCTCAGTGGGAGCCAGAATTCACTTGTTTTGTCACATGGTTCTCCTTCCAAAGTGAATCTCTGTTTTACAAATGTCTGACTTTCGGCATCGAACAGGCTGATGTCAGCGGGATGGTCAGGACCGGAGAAGCATGTGCAGACCGGGACAAGACAGGTGACCGTTCATGAGTCAGGAAGCCGGAAACATCTTGACTGGTGCCGTCCTTATGAAGCTGGGGGACTGCATCGTTCACCGCAGACGGACAGGTTGATTCACGAGCGGGGTGACCGGTAGGAATCTTGACGTCAGTCAGGAAAGCCGGAACCTCAATTTGCTCACTGGGAGGGGACAGAATTTCACAGGATCTGTCCAGTCTGTTGCCTTCTGGATCAGCTTCCCTCCCAACAATACCATCATCACAGACTGTTCCTGGAGTTCCTGCAGGCTGTATCAGCTGTTCATGACTAGGCGGTGGTTGTTGCTTTGAAAGTGACGGATATTCTGCCATGTCAGAGGTGGGGTGTGAGAAGACGAAGGTCTGGAACATCGTTCGTTGGATGTCCGCTCAGCATAGTGTCTTTCTCTGGGCATTTTCCTGGGAGGGGACGCCGGCTTGGTGCTGTGGGCCGATCTTTGATGGCTTGGTCCACCAGGACGACGACTTCTGAACTGCAGACGTCCATTGTGGAAGTATGCATGTCTCCCATAAGAGAGAGAGAGAGAGAGAGAGAGAGAGAGAGAGAGAGAGAGAGAGAGAGAGAGAGAGAGAGAGAGAGAGAGAGAGAGAGAGAGAGAGAGAGAGAGAGAGAGAATGATTGATCTGTCTGGTGACATACACTTTGGTATTCTACATTGGGTTATGTCACGTTGTTTCGTGATTTTGTATTGTGCTGCATTGCGCTGTGTTGTGCTGTGCATTGTATTTTGCTGCACTACGCTGTGTTGTGCTGTGTTGTGCTGTGTATTGTATTGTGCTGCACTACGCTGTGTTGTGCTGTGTTGTGCTGTGTTGTGCTGTGTATTGTATTGTGCTGCACTACGCTGTGTTGTGCTGTGTATTGTATTGTGCTGCACTACGCTGTGTTGTGCTGTGTATTGTATTGTGCTGCACTACGCTGTGTTGTGCTGTGTATTGTATTGTGCTGCACTACGCTGTGTTGTGCTGTGCATTGTATTGTGTGCTGTGTATTGTATTGTACTGCATTACGCTGTGTTGTGCTGTGCATTGTATTGTGCTCCATTACGTTGCGTTGCATCGTGTGCTGTTGCTTTGTGTAGTGTTCATGGGTTGAGTTACTTTTGAGTCGCAATGTGTTGTGTTGTAATTTGTTGAGTGACGATGTGTTGTGCAAGTTACGTTGTGCTGCTTTGTGCTGTGCTGCGTTGTGTTACATTATCTTGTGTTCTTGTTCACTGCGTTGTGTTTATGTAATGAACTTACGTTGTGTGGTGTTGTCCTATGGTGCATTGTACTGTCCATTGTTGTGTTTATGTAATGAACTTACGTTGTGTGGTGTTGTCCTATGGTGCATTGTACTGTCCATTGTTGTGTTTGTGTAATGAACTTACGTTGTGTGGTGTTGTCCTATGGTGCATTGTACTGTCCATTGTTGTGTTTGTGTAATGAACTTACGTTGTGTGGTGTTGTCCTATGGTGCATTGTACTGTCCATTGTCGGGTTGTGATGGGTTGTATTGTCTTGTGTTTGTGTTTTATCTTTGTGACGCTAAGGTTTCACTCACATGTGTTCATGATTTACTGCCTTATCAACTGTACATTGTCTTGTTTGGAGAGCACAGTGACAGCCATGTGTTTATCACCCGTGGAATGTCTGCTGGACAGGCTCTCTAGTGAATGAATTACTCCCGTAAGAATGGGGAGAATCTTGATCTTGATGCGGGTGGTACTTTTATTCCCTCCTCCTCCTTTCGCTTCTCTCCCTTTTCATAAGAAAGCAAGTCGTGGTTTGTTTAACATAGATTAAGAATTTCTAAACGAAATCCGTTCATTTGGTCGACTGTAGAGGTAACGTATTTATCATACACTCAATAACAATAATCTGTGAGAGATTCAGTGGATCAGGGTCATCAGGGTAATCTGACGTAAGTTTATAGATACGCAAGGAACCATTGTTTTACATAAAAGAGTTTTAAGAATTTGTATATTGTTTTATTTCCAGCCCTGAAATTTTCGAATAGTTTACCATCCAAACGAAGACATGTGATTGATTATTGCAATTGGTTCCTTTGATACACTTTATATCTCTAAATTTGAATTTTGGTTTTAAAATTAATGTGATCGGAAAGGTTTTGGGAGCTGCGAAATGAAGGTTCGTTTATTTGTTTCGTCGGGGTTCAGTTACGATGTTATACTGTGTTTTAGATGTCAAATTACGGATTCATGAATAACCAAATCTATCTTTGACTGAAACGTTTCTTATTAAAGCATTTCTCATACTTAATTTATAGATAAATAGGCATATAGATGGACAGACAGACAGCTCAATTGACAGCCAGCCAGCCAGCTATCCAGCCAGGTGGCCAGCTAGCCAGTTAGCGAACCAGGCAGATTAGCCAGTTTGAGAGACAGACAAACAGACGAATAGATATATCAACATCAGTTCACAGAAATGAAAAATTACATCGTTTAACTGTAGCACTTTCTTCGGTGGTGAGCTTGTTTATTGACTACATTTATACCATAGATGTTGCCAAAATATGAATTAGGGAATAAGCAAAATCTGTCTTTCATTAAACCTTTTCTTAGCTACCATTAAATATGATTGAACTAAGACCAACAGCCAGCCTTATAGATTGGTAGACAGACGGACAGATAGACAGACAGACAGAGAGGCAGACAAACAGTTAGGAAGTAGGTAGGAAGGTATGTCGGTAAGTAGGTAGGTAGACAGGTAGATAGGTAAGCAGGAAGGTAAGTACGTAGATAGGTAGATAAATACGGGGTAGACAGACAAACAGAGAGACAGACAGATTGATAAATGGCTATTGGGTACGTAGGTATGTGGATTGGCAGGTTGGTAGGATAGATAGATAGATTAAAAAAAAATGGAGACAACATTGTTGCTGTTGTTGGTCATAGAATCACTTGACCGGATGCTTTGCAGTTTTTGCTTCTCTCTCTCTCTCTCTCTCTCTCTCTCTCTCTCTCTCTCTATATATATATATATATATATATATATATTGACCGGATGCTTTGCAGTTTTTGCTTCTCTCTCTCTCTCTCTCTCTCTCTCTCTCTCTCTATATATATATATATATATTATATGTGTGTGTGTGTGTGTGTGTGTGTGTGTGTGTAATTTGAAAACACACCTGTAAGTGTGGTATAATCACAAGATAAGGTATGATATTACATACACTAACAACTTTATATCACACATAAACAAAATAACTAGTGTAATGAACAGTAAACAAGTGTGGTAACTTTTGCTCCCATAAGAAAACCTAACACAGAGTAACTTTTATTCAAGACTGGCACAGACTTTTAAACTTGAATAAAGTCAGATACCTAGACGAACCATCTAATAGTGGGTGAAAAACAAGCGCAGGTCAACAACTCAACTGTCTTCTTAGTAATGACTTGTCAAAGATTTGGACTTAAGGAGGGAGGGGGGGGGGGGGTTGAAGATGAAGAAACTGGGAACATGAAATCAAGAAATCATATTAAAGATATGAAAACTCTTCACTAGCTGCATAAGGGAACCATCGTAATCCCTTTTGAAGGCAGATATATTTGTATTGCCTGCTCCGAGGCCTTTCGTCCGCTGGATCGGAACTCATCAGCGAGACACGGCTGGTTGTGTCCGCGCTCCCGGCGTCAAATAGAGACACACCACAGTCCATAATGCCGTGGTGTTCTCACCACCAAGGGTGCAAAAAAGAATCCAATAGGACCCCTAAAGCAGCCAGTGAAGTGTAGTAAAGAAAACCAAACGAAAGTGTGGGGAGGAAAAAAAGTTGCTGAAAAACTAAAGACGTCATGCAAATAGTATGAAATGTAGGGGACAATCTTTGAGGCTACGCTTGAGGATCCACCCAAGGATGCAAGGGAGATCAAAAGACAAACATACAGACAGGCAGAAAGAACAAAAACCTCGATTTAATCGAAACGAAATGGGAAATGAAATGAGGCAGGGAACAATAAACAATAAACAAGTGGGGTAACTTTTGCTCCCATAAGAAAACCGAACACAGAGTAACTTTTATTCAAGACTGGCACAGCCTTTTAAACTTGACGTATGGTGCATGTTTGCTGCCAACGGTTAGGAAGGTTTTCCCTTCACTTGTGCGGAAGATGTCCCTTGTAGCGCCCGCTCCAGTTCTGGTTCTCGACCATATGGCCGAAGGTACAGCCAATATCTTCATTTCTGCAGTCGGCCTGTAGGGGAGGGATGTCAGCATTTCCGCATCTGCTCGGCTGGTTCTCTCGACTGGACAGAGGGCAGAGAGTCGCTTGACCCGCCACTTTCTTGGGTCACCCACGGGTAGCTGGTAAGCATCAGCTGTGTTTCGTGGGTTTTTCTTTTGTTTTTTGTTTTTGTTTTTTCTTTTTTTTTTGTTAGCCGGCTAATTCTCCTCTTTTGCGCAACTTGTCTTTTTTTCAAAATTATAAAAGAAATATTGTTTTAGACCACTTTTCTCTGGTTAATTTGATCTTTCACCTGGCCATTCAAAATTAGCATCCAAAATTTTCTCTCCTTTCAACTCTTCTGTTGATGCGATAGTCGGTGGGGATAGAGGAGAACCTGGGCCGGTATGCAGATTCCTTCGATACTTTAACAGTCCGATAGGATCTATCCACCGAGATCTATCGGTGGGACAGTTCATCCGATAGCTCGGCATGCATGGACATCCTACAGTGCCTCCAATAACTATCGGGTATCCGTGGCTGCTCTAAGAATAACTTGGCAGGGATTCCCCAACTTCCGCCCTCGCTGCGCATGCGTTCATCAGTTTAGCAGCAAATGGCCGAGGGGAAGAGGGCGCGGAAACCGAATTTCACGGACACTGGGTCAAGCTGCCTTGCTGGTTGGACAGTTCAATTGTCTCTGCAATTGAATCTGTCAGCTGCAGAATGTCTTGTCGCCTGAATCTAATTTTCGAGTACAGGTCGACA
>JAFLJL010000934.1:85000-90000 GCA_018398815.1 Conus ventricosus
CCGGGGGAAAACACCTGTTTTTGTGGGGAAATTTAAAGTTTTATGAAGTTCACTTTTGCCTCCTTGACCAGCCCAGTTAAAAATCTCTCCCGTTTCCCTTGCTTTCAGGGTTTGGGTTTTTTCCTTCAGCAACTGAGAGCGTTTCATTGGCTGTATGCAGACTTTCCCTAAAAAACCCCCTAGCTCCAATTTCGCAGTGGGATTTTGCTGATACCCTTCTCTCCCGGCGTTTGCCGTCAGTTTTCTTTTCAGTCTTGTAGATTTGGTGCCCCTTTCTGGTTCTCATATGGCACTGTGAGCCGATTTGATCAGCTGCTTTTTTTGCTTGGTGGACTCTATTTTGGTTCTGCTCTTGTGATGATTTGGGTGCTCTTCATTCGGGGAAAGGTCTGCAGGCCTCCAGTCATCTGCCCCATCCGCAGACTTGCCTGCATTTTTCGAGGGGCATGTTTTTCTTGGCATGATTCTGCCTCCTCCCGTAAAGAATGTTGCGGGTGCTTTTGGAGTCCTGATTCTCCCTTTTGTGGTTTTGGTACGGGCCCAGACTACTTGTAAAATTTTGTGAGTTTGGTTGTGCCCCCATGGGTACCTTCCTTGAGACGGGGCTACTTTACATGAGCTTGAACTGCTCCATGTTTTTTTTTCATGGCGAGGGGGCATGCAGGTCGCTGTTTTCCCCCACTTCACCGGTTTTGCATTTGAGGGCAAAAGGTCATATGAGATTGAGAATGAAGCTGACCCTGAGGGGGCCATGTCCCAAATTTGTCTTTCCAAAGTTAGATTTTTGGAGGCATTCTCCCACGTTGCCCCTTGCCTTTGGGGGTTGTGGATGCTTTTGGGTTTTTTTTGATTTTTTTTCTCTCTCCTGATATCATGTCTCTTT
Source organism: Conus ventricosus (assembly GCA_018398815.1). Classification (NCBI taxonomy): domain Eukaryota; kingdom Metazoa; phylum Mollusca; class Gastropoda; order Neogastropoda; family Conidae; genus Conus; species Conus ventricosus. Next base: position 85,884 of record JAFLJL010000934.1, read on the forward strand.
TGGGTTTTCCTTTGGCCTTTACCACCATTCGTTTTGGTCCCCCAGTCCCTTTTTGTTGGGCTGGTGTGTCCCGTTATTTTCGATCTTTAGATTTCTTTTGCGAAACCATCGTCTCTTGAACTTTCCATTTTCTGCCCGTCTTTAGTGGGGGTTTATTGCTTCTACCCCCTTGTCTCCCCGAGTCCTCCCGCTGCTTTGAAATCGTTTCCCTGCTTTGTATTCCTCCAGGATGGATTTTGTGGTATTTTAGCTTTTTCTTGGGACAGCAGCGCCCATGTCAGTGACAGGGTGGGACACCAAGCCTTTCCTTTGAATTGTTGATTTGGCTTCCATTGCCTCCATGTGTGGTGCGTTCGTTTAACATCAGAGGCCCTAGGAGTTTGGTATCAGCTGAACTGCGACACGACCTTGTATTTGCAGGGGGCCCCCAATGGTCATGGTCTCAAACCCTTTTTCGCCATTGTTGGTTTTTTGCTTTTGTGTGCTTTGCGTTTCTCATACCCCTTTCCCAAAGGGTCTTGAGGGTTCTTCTGGACTGTTGGAATGGCCCGGTTGGAACACTGAAGACCACAGATTCGGCCCCTTTTCCCTTTTTCATGAAGACTCCCTGATTTCTTTGGCTTGAAATTCATTCTGGATGGGCCAAAAGTCGTCCGCCCCTCCAGACATGACGTGTTCGCTTTTCTGGTGAAAAAACTGTGTGTCTCCGAAGCCTTTTAGGGAGGCTCTTGTATCATCGCCAAGGTCGTTTGTCTCGCGTTGTTTGTTGCTGCTTTTAGTGAGTTTCCTTGCCGCCAAAGTATCGGGGAAATTGCACGCCCCTTGCAATGCCCATTCCCAAGTTAAAATCGTTGTGTACTCCTTGGGAGAGAACCCCATTGAGGGAAAGCCATTGAAAGTACTTCTTGAGCATGTCCGGTGTTCTTTGGCAATGGTACTTCAAGAGCCAAAATGTTCTTCTGGGGCACGATTATATGCGTTTGCCGATCAAACCCCACTACGTCCCGGTCCCCCTTTTTTTTTTGCTTTTTGGATTGCGTCCCAGATCTTGTGGCGTGTTTACAAGCCAGCCAGCCGGGAGCCACCTTTCTGGATGAAAATCCAGATTGTTTTCCATCATACTTGGTAGCCTTGCTGCCATGACAGAAAGAAAATTTTCCCTTCGACGTTCAGTAGTGATTTGGCCGAATGGTGTGTCACTTGAGTTTTTCTTTTTGGGGATGTCACACCCTTTTGCCCTCTCCATGGCCGTGATCTTTGGTTTTCCAAGCCGATCGCAGCAGCCTGTGGAGCCCCTCCGCCTTGGGACATTTCTTGTAAAAGGGGAAGGGTTTTTGTTTGGCCCTGGGGGATTTGGGGTTGGCTTGTGACCACCTTTTGATTTCCGCCAGTTGGAGGCTTCCCTTGAACTGTTCCCCAGGGTTGGTTGGCCACCCAGACCTTGAAAGTCGAGTGGTGCTTTTTTCTCTGGGTCGAGTTGTTTTTCCCCAGATGCTGCTCAAGAATCTTTGTCCACACTTTGGGTCCCGATTTTGGCTGCTAACGTGTTCTGGCAAATGGAAGGGGTCTCTTATAATTAGGCACCTTCGTTCGGAGACTTGGAGTAGCGCTCTAGGTGTCTATTGTGGTAAGGTACCAGAATACATTTAAAAAACAAAAACATGTGTGTGGGTGTGTGTGTGGGTGTGTGTGTGTGTTGGGGTGTGTGTGTGTGGTGTGTAAACATAATTTAAAAGAATGGGTATAAGACATATTCATGAGATTTTGTTTTAACTTCATTCTGTTTCTATGCTATTATTCCCCCTTACTCTCTTTGTTTTCTCTCTAAAAATTCATTTGTGTAACATGCTTTGGGAACCCTGTGGAAACGATAGCTTTCAAAGAAAAAAAAAACCCGCCCTCAAGTAAGCTCTGTGAGACTGCACCCGCGTTTAGAGACGATATTGAGAGCATGGGTTTCATGTTCTTCCTAGGGTCGTCATTGTGATGTTTACATTTTATCAATCTGTGTTGAAAAAAAGACGTTACAGCAACGCTAAATGAATGTTTTCAGTAAAAGAAAAACTGTTTACTAAACGGTAACTCTGTGACTATGTCAGTCCTTGGGCAGGGTGGTAAAGGCGGCTTCAAGTTTCTCGTTCATGGGTGTGTCACGGATCCTAACTGTGAGACAGAACACTTTACCTGTTTGGACCTGCACGTCACTGGGTGCAAGTGTAAAAGTATGACGACATACACGAAGTTTCAAAATGGAGTGACTGATTGCGAGAACAAAGCAAAATTTAGAAAGAGAGGGGGTTAGTTACCGCAAGGACATTGACAAACAAAGCACAGGACAAGATAACCACGAAGTCCAGAACCATAGCTGTTACAGGAATAAAGCTGATTCTGTTGTTTAAGCGGGTGGTAGTCATCAGAATGTTTTCAGACTTTGAGAGCAGGCAATGAAGTCGTTACCGCAGCTTCAACAAGGATCCTGCAACGGAGACGTTCACTCTTTTCTTCTGGTATGATATGACTTGTTGCAAAGCAGGTAATCAGCTTGCTGCTAAACATGCTCTGAGTTGTGAGACTAGTTTCCCATGAATAATCGAGAAGTTATTAACTAATATATTATCTATTAAGGTAGTCATGTGTGTGTGTGTGTGTGTGTGTGTGTGTGTGTGTGTGTGTGTGTGTGTGTGTGTGTGTGTGTGTGTGTGTGTGTGTGTGTGTGTGTGTGTGTGTGGTGTGTAAGTTAATGAATAAATAAGTGTATATATGTGTGTGTATGTATGTATGCATATATATATATATATATATATATTATATTTATATATATATATATATTATATATATATATATATATATATATATATATATATATATATATATATATTTATATATATATTCACACGTAAAATTCTCACTAAAACTCACACCGCGCCTCCAACAAAACGACGTCAACAGGTAGATTTGAATAAAATGAATACTAAAACAAGTTGAACGTCTTTTCCCACAGGGACTTTAATTTTCTAGCTTTCGCCACGAAGGCTTCTTCAGAAGAAGCCTTCGTGGCGAAAGCTAGAAAATTAAAGTTCCCTGTGGGAAAAGACGTTCAACTTGTTTTAGTATTCATTTTATATATATATATATATTATATATATATATATATATATTTATATATATATATATATATATAAATTATATATATATATATATTATATATATATATAATGTATATATTTATATTATATATATATATATATATTATATATATATATTTAATATATATTATAGAATGCTGAACAATTAAGTAGTGGGGGGAAAACAAGTGCAGGCTAACAATTCTTCAGTCCTTGTAGTAATGACTTGGCAAAGATTTGAACTTTAAAAAAAAAAGAATTTGAAGATGAAGAAAATGGAGTGGAATATATTATAAATATGAGATGCCCCTTCACTAGCTGCTTGAGGGGAATCATCGTAATCCCTCCTGAAAGCACATTTATTTGTATTACTGCTCCTAGGGCCTTTCGTTTGCTGGATCGGACTCATCAGGGAGACCCGGCTGATTGTGTCAGTGCTCTTGGTGTCAAATAGAGACACACCACAGTCCATAATTCTGTGGTATATATATTATATATATTATATATATATATTATATATATATATATATATATATATATATATTATATATATATATATTAAACAATCTATTTATATAGATAGATAGATAGATAGATAGATAGATAGATAGATAGACAGATAGACAGATAAATAGACAGATAGATATGTTGATTTCTTTGCTTGTTTACTTATTCTTTTTGTGTTCCTTAATACATGTATTCATTCATCTTTCTATACTTGTTTATATTGTCATGCACTGTGTCCACTGACTGATACTACTTTACATGTATACTCATTTTGTCTGCCGAATGTTTCATACTTCATTCGTTTACTCGTTTCATTCTGTGGTTGATTCTTTTTGTTTTTCATCTGGTTCAGTGCTGATTAACTACAGTGTTCACCATCCAGCAATGCGATTCTGACGGTCACCGTAAGAGGTCAGTCTTGACCGATACATTACTGATTCGACAGTAACATTAGCACTGAATGCTGTCATTGTCACTGTCGGATC
>JAFLJL010000934.1:95000-96880 GCA_018398815.1 Conus ventricosus
GTCCTCTTACCACACTCTTGCAAAGAAGAAACACGTCACTTGGAACCATTTGAAAAGTGAGCTCCTGCGCAAATTCATTGCACAGATGAGGGCTTCTGTGCAAAATTCCGTAGGATTCGCCCCGACCAGAATGTATCGTTTACCGCATGTCATATCTGTGCTGGTCATTATTTGGGCCGTTGGATTGATCTTGCAAAGACTGATCAATCTTTCGAAAGTTTGTTTGATCTTTTCCTCCAGGAGCAAATTCTTCACAGTGTGTCAAGAGATATTGCTGTCTTTTTGCACGAACGTGGGTACCAATCTGCTGCAGGTGTGTGCAGTCTTGCAGATCAGTACCGGATTGCCCATCCTAACAAATCACTTGCCATGAAGTCGGACAATCAGATTTTTTATGTCAATGTCAGTGTTAAAGAACTGAACTCTGGCTACACTAGCTACCTTTCCTCTGGTAGGACATTTCGTGGAACATTGGGACCTCGGTCGCGGCTCTTACACAGAAAACCAGGGCTATGGCTGTGAACAGTTTGTGCCTCGTGGCCGACGTGTTGATCGTGGGGGCAGGTATCATACAAGAGGTTTGGGACGTGGATTTCATCACAGCCATAGGCATGGTCAGCAAAATGTGTATTCTGAGGACAAATCCTTTTCAAACCGTTCCAAGGGCAAAACCAATTTCAACCTGAAATGGGGCAACAAAAAGAGGGCTTCTGGCAAACAGAGGTTCACATTCTGGTGCGCAGGTGGCTACATGTTGGCGCTGTCGGTGTAAATTCCACATGAGGAATGAGTGTCCTTATGCTTCTCCCCAGAAAACAAAGGATGCAAATGTCAATGAGGCAGTACCAGAGCATGTTCTAGCATCTGAGAGCCTTAACAGTGGGTTGCACATTGAAGTTTGCACAATCAATGGCTATGCAGGATCACTGTTACGTGACACTGGCTGATCAACTGCTGACGTCAAAAGAGCTCTTGTCAGAGAAGACCGGTTTACCATAGAAACACTAAGGTGCAAAAAGTTTGGCAGGTGCAATGAAAAATTTCCCACTTGCATCTATCATGGTCCATACTCCATACTTTCCAGGGCCTATCAAAGCCTGTGTGATAGAGGAGCCAGTAGCAGATTTGGTCTTGGGCAGTTTGCCAGGGGGTTGAACTACCCATGGTAGTCAGAGTTGTTCCATTACATGTGAGCCATCTGCACTTGTGACAATATGAGCGCAGGTAGAAAAGCATCCCAAACCCACTGAACCCCCAGATACACCAACAGTGCCTCACTTAGACATAGAACCAGAAAAAGCTCAAGACCATGCACAAATCTGACGATCTGACGATGAAATGTTTTGAGAAAGTAAGAGATGAATGCACTTTGGACGAAATGGGGCCCTGCTTTGTGTTGTAAGATGAAATCCTGTATTGAATTTTATCAAGGTAGTTGTGAAAAGGTGTACCAGGTAGTTGTGCCAAAGGAACCGAGAGGCACTGTACTCAAAGTAGCTCATGATGTTGTGAAGTCTGGACACTTCAGTGTTCACAGAACTCTGGGCGGGGTTCTTCCTTTTATTGGCCAACGGTTCGCACTGATTCTTCAAAGTATTGTCAGTCATGTCATGACAGATCTAGTGTGTCGGTGCTGTGGAATGACATACTACCCTGTGACTTCATCCCTCAAACTGACACGACACAACTTGACAGTGTGTCTGAAAACCCTGACGCTGTCCAACACTCTGCTTTGGTAGGAATCATTGCAAATTGTGATGAGGATGACACTCTGCACTGCTCTTCCCTCTTCTGCCAATGAGACTTACATGGGCGTTCACATTGACGATACTCTCTCAAATGACAGGAACAGCAGATCAGGGACTGTCTTTTTTTTTCAG
>JAFLJL010000935.1:0-15000 GCA_018398815.1 Conus ventricosus
AAAAGGGGGTGGGCGCTTTCAAAACCTTGGCGCATTTGAGTCTCAGTCCGCTGGATCGCACAGCAGCAATGCAAGCTAAAAGATCTGAAGAGCAGCGAGTCGCTTTCTACAAAGATGAGCTGTACAAGTCCTGGCTGTCACTGCTGTTGGCTGCGAAGCTGCCCATGACAGCAGAGACCACAAGAGAATCAGAGTTTGAAACTAAATGCTTCAGGCGCTTGCTCGGATCTCTTGGCAAGACCGGAAGACAAACGACCTTGTGAGGAGCCAAATAACATCACTTGCAGGCCCCAAGAACCCTCTTGGCAACAGTCAAGAAGAGGAAGCTGTCGTGGTTCGGGCATGCCATACGCCACAATTCACTGCCCAAAACAGTCATCCAGGGCACGCTGAGAGAACAGTAATATGCCGACTCTAAGCCACTTTCACCTCAACCAGTTTTCGGGCGAAAGTGCCCTAGAATCAGCATATTACTGTTCTCTGACAAGTAAGACTTCAATAACCAAAAAATAACGATTATCTACAAACAACATACTGTGCAGGGTTATCCGTTTTTAATACTAATTTACTAAACTTTTCAGATTTCAGTTTTTGTTTAATCCTATGTTTTTCCTGGTCATTTTCAATAACATCATTTTCGCGCAAACATTCTTCAAATGAGTCTCTGTCTTTCATGTGAAATAAAACTACAGTCTTTAAACTGTTCTCTAAAGTCTTTTAAACCGAGTTATATTTTCTGGCATAAAATCCACACACTTATCCCGCATGTCTTCCGCTGAAGCTAGTTTCGACAAAGTGTTTCTCTTTTTAACTATGTCTCTTTCTGCCGAACAGTCATCTATAATAAATAGTGTCTGCGTTCCTTCAAACTGTCTATAAAACTGTTCTAAACACTCACTCAGTTTATTGCTGGGAAATTAACTAAATATATGTCATCATCTGTCATATAAACCTTCTTCATGATATGCTTTGTTCCATTTAAGTGTTGGACAGAAAACCACAATATGTTTAAAAATTTTATAACGATAAACTGTTTGTAACAGGTCGAGGATAAATATTGTTTTTCCACAACCAGTCTGCCCACAAATCAATGAGCAATGAGGAGTTTTTGTCATAAAGTTTAACTGCTCCATAGTTTTATAACAGAGTTTAAATTCTAATCCAGTTATTATTTTTATCATACTCTCCGTCAAAACTTGTTCAGTATAAATAAACCCTACGAGGCCTAAATGTGTAAGATTAATCCAATTTAGTTCTGTAAGATTGTTTCTATTTAAGTCAACATTGATTTTGTTGTTTGTTGTTATGATCTTAATATCCTCGCCATTGTGAAGAACGACGATGGTAACGTTAAGGCGTTTAACGTCTAAGTTTTGCCAGCTAATATTAATTCCTTTTATAAGGTCATCACTAACGCCCACAACCCCCTCCCTCTCACATCTTTAAAGACAGAAATTTCAAATATCATTGTGAACGTGTCTCCTAATTTTCTGCTTGGAAAACTGTAATTTTGTAGAAGCTTTTTTTACAACTGTTTCTTTTCTGTGGAGGATGTACTGCTTTTTCCCATACGGCGTTATTTCAATTTCTTTCCGACTATTGTCGTCCGGCATAAGGGTTACATGTAAAGGGCCAGAGTTGAATGCTTTTCTGAAACTTTTTTGACGGCTAAAATATGTAAATGGGCTTATGAATTCAAATTTTATTTCCCATTCTAAATATGGTTCTAAGTGCCATTTGAGGTCAGGTTTTCGAACTATTTTATATTCATACTGACCAACATTATTTGCTTCTAAATTGCGCAGCTGTTCTAGTTTAGGAAACTTTTTACTGTCGCCAACCTCTTTGCGTTTATAATCACCATCTTTAGTGTACTCAAAACCATACAAAGCGCCTATCTCACGTTCTGTTCAAAGTCCGCAACGTCTGCAAGGTCTTTTAATTCTAAAGTTATACACCTCACAGGCGCTAATGTAACTCCTGTTCTTCTGGCCCACGCGACATTATTTTTTAGTAGCGTTTTTTTTTTTCCAAAACAATGTGCAGGTTATCACATTTCACAACTTTCCCCGCTTTGTCTTTGATTTTTATATTAAATGATCCAACCCTCCCACAAACTAATCTTTTAAACTGTAAATTAGGGAATTGTATAATTTCATAATCGCAATATGCAGCTTTCCTGATGGAAGAGCTCTTAAAAAGTTGAGGGCCTTCCGTCATATAAGTTTTCATCAGTGCTCAGCTCATCCAAATGAACATAGAGTAATGAATGTAATGCAAGATCGAGCGGATTTTCCCCCTCATAAGTAGTTTGGGTTGGGGGTTAACTCTAAATCTATAATTGTTAGCTGTAAAGCCTAACATTTTAGCTAGTTCTTTATCAAAATAGTAACCTACTTCTTCTTCAGGCTTGAATGTTAACATTGTTTTTAGATTCGCATTGTTAAGTTTGAGTGAGTAATGTCGAAGTTACTCATTGCTTCTTTAGTGAGCAAAACCCGTAATAACCATCAGCTATTGTTAACTGGCTAACTTTGGCCCTGTTTTGTCAATTTTTTAAATCTTTATTCTTCTTTGTTTCACTTATATTAAACCATACAACTTTGTAAAATATTTTTATGAAGTGCGACCGTTCTGCTTCGCATTCGTTATCAATAGCATGTTTCTAAAAACGAAGGACGGTCTTGGGTTGTTATTGTTACAAACATTTTTTTTAAACGAAATAAAAATGAGTGCATTCAAATATACTGGTGCAAAATATTCTGTTGGGCCGCACTACAATCTTAAAATATAGCAATGATACTCTTGACATTGCTGTGACCCAGTGCCTCTTTTCATAAAAAGGTGAGTACTCCATTAAGCAGATATCTTAACCCCCTATTGAAAACGACCGCATCAAGAAAGCGTGGTTTAGTCATCCGATGCGTTTTATCAGAACCAGGGTTTAAAATTTGCTGTGTTTGCGCATCAACTGGGTGTGGAGTGTCGTATGCCGATCATTTAAATCACATGATCCTTTGGTGAGGTCAGTGTACAGATTTCATTTTTATTACACCTTCAGGCGTATTTTGACTGAACTGCAAGCGCCATTACAAATGACAAACCATTTAATCCACTTAGCAACAGAATAGACATGAAGGCTTTTGAAAGGATCTGTAACGAATTCAATATTAACATCAAGACAGGCTTTAGACAAAGTTGGATCATAATCATGGCCTAGGCGACCTTTATTTTCGGGGCACGCACAGAAAGTATAACTATGACTGGCATTCCTCCTTTCAAATCTTTCTTTTTTGGCACAATGTTGAGCCCGGGCCCCTACAGCAAGAGCATAAAACAGCATGGACAACATTTATCTTAGACACTTCAAAGGGGCCTAACTAGGGCGGGATAGAACGAATAAACGACTCTATTCGTACTTACGTTTGGTGTTTGCTAGGCTCGCAAGCACAGGCAAGATCGAGCATAATGATCCTTCTACTGGCTTTGATGCACAAAAACAATACTTAGCAATTTAGAGGACGCCATTAATTCTACGTTGATTTACCTTCAAGTATTAAAAAGGTACCAACTTTGTTTTTACAATACGCAAGATCGAAAGTAGACTTTGCTGTTGGCACTGGTTTATACATGCTGCCTTCTGACCTCAGACTCCAGATAGGTACAATAATAAACTATATTATGAAATTCTTATAGCAGGCAATGAACAGAAGGTTGGGAAAAAACGACATAAATTCTGAGCCAGTAATATTACAAACAATAAAAGAACACCCAAGATTAAGTCATCTAATCCCGAAGTCCAACCCCCCAAAGTCATTGAAGACTCAGCAAAGCTCGCGGACTCTGTTCGCGATGACCATGAATATGAAAAGACAGCGCTTGTTCTTGGATTAACTGGCATAGGATTACTTGGTCTTTATCTTACTAAATAGTAACCCAACTATTACAAGAACTAATGTCCATAAGTGCTCGGCCATAAAGCAACTACTTTGCTTGCAGTAGACAAAAGCCAGCTGACAATACTCCCCAATATTCCTGGTAAAGCGTCCACGGCTTTACCAGCTAATTTTTTTAATAAACTTGCAAGATGATCAGCTGTTTTTTTACCCATGATTTATCAGGCGGAGGCGTGGCGGCGGAGGACTGATTTGCTCTCCACCACCGCCTGTATAGCCATCACCAGTGTACTTATTGCAAATCCTAAGGCATTTTATAACGCTTGCTAATGTGACTCCTTGCTCTCTAAACAGTGTTTTATTCGTTTGCTAGCGTTGTGTTTTTCATAAAAAATTTTTCGGATAGTTTCTTTTAAATTCTATTCATTTGAGTTCGTAATTGGTCTGGGTTTTAGTAGTCAGCACTTCTAGTCTTGCTGATCTTTTTGTTCAAGATCTTTTAGTTTGGGTTATTCTTTTTTTAATCTCACGCCCTACGATGCGGTCTCAGCCTCAACGAGTTCTTCTTTTCTCTTTTTATATGCCTCATCTAGTTCACCTAGTTTTGCAAATTGTTTGTTAATTCGCCTCTAATGGTTCTTAAAGCTTGATCAGGGCTGCTATTTCTCGCATGGGTAGCGGTGAGTGTTTTATAGTCTTTAATGCTGTTTCTTCTGAAAAACTGGTTTCTGCCTTATTGCATTTATTATTTCTTTCTGCCGATTGATTTAATTCTTCAAGTTCCATGTTTTGTATTTGGGTAGTGTTGGGAGTTCTGCAGTGTGTTTTGAAGTTTAGAAACTGCCTCCCCCCTTAATTTCGGTCTAACAAGCCCAAGGCGATTTTGTTCTTTCACACTGAGTTTTGTATAATTGTACTCTTGGCTAAAAATTTGATGGGTCTGGTTTAGTTGTAACCCGAACAATTTGGGTCCTTGGTCGTTTTTTACAGAAAATGATCATCTTTTAATTCAAATCATTTGGGTCTAAAAAATTCGGGAGGTTCTTGACCTAAACTTTCGTAAAATGATTTACCCTTTACTTTCTGTTAATTCATCCCGCTTTGAGGGCATTGAGCGATGCTGTGTCAAAGGGATCATTTTCACTCATGTCGTCTCCCAGGATCAAAAACATCTTATCTTCTTCGCCTTCAATTCCTGCCAGGGTTTTTAAATAATTAACTTTTTATTTTGCTTCATAAAAATGCCAAAACCCAGCACATGGCTCGATTCTTGACCCGATAGAAACTGAAAGAACCCTTGGCTGTGAAAGGAAATTAGCGGATATTACTGTTCCAAATAATCCATCTACTATTGATGCAGATCAAATTCTTACTGTCAAATTTCCCGACCTAGGAGGGGTGAAGTGATTGTCCCGGGGCTCCCCGTTTACTTTCAAAATAGAACTCCCCTTCAACAACAGCCCCAAACAGGACAGTTGTACAGAATCTGGGGCGGGCAATCTTTTAAGAAAATTTTATAAAACTTGGGGGCAAGAAATTTTTTTCTTTACACAATGCAGACATATTTTTAACCTTTCTGATCTATGGCTAACCGGGAATGAAAGGGCTGATCTTGCGTTTCAAGGAATCGAAAATGAAGAAGCGCTAAAAACATAGAATAGGCGCTAAAGATACTAAAGACGGCAAAAAGTATTTTGCTTTAAAGTTTGCGTATGGAAATCGCTTTTCCTTCCTTAGATTTTGAGTTGTTAAAAGCGCATGCACCATACTTTCAAGGAGCATTAAAGGACGATTGTTCATATGAACTAATTTTTAATGAATACAAACGGGTTATCAAATCTAGACACCGAAGAAAAAGTACGCATTTCTGACATCTCGTTAGAGTTTGATGTTGTTAGCAACCCAAATTTAGCAGAAGCTGATTGAGCACCAATATCAGAGAAAATTAGAAAATATATTACGACAGAGTGATTCATCATACAACATATCCAGAAGCAGGGCAGACACTATATGGAATTTTAGTTTTAGCGTCGCGGCAAGATCGCTTAAAGGTATTTTATTGCTGTGTGAAGATGAAGAACCGTTCAAAAGAGCAAGTGAAAAGTTTTTTAATCCAAAAATAACAAAATGTGCAATGTCAATTGACGAGTCCTAACAAATCTACGCTAGCGGGCTTAGCCCCTTATCATCATTTTGACGAAAATAAGAAAATTGTTTGGGGGGTGGGAGGGGTAGAAATCCAACAGCAGACCTAGTGTCTAAAGTTTACATCTTCAAAATGTTAGGCTTGATGATTATTTAACAACAAAATACGGTTTATGGCTTGCCCTAAGGTCAACGGAGGATAATCAGTTGTATGGAAGCGGGGGGAAAGTGAGAGACGTAAAAAACATTCAAATTGATAAAGACGAAGAAGCCGATAAACCGCTTAATGTACATTTGTTTTTTTAAAATATGATGCGCAGCTGAATATTGGAGATAAAAGATTAAAAGATGTACTATACTAAATTATTTTTATTTTATAAAAAGCTGTCTGTTCAGGTTTATCAAATGTGCCTACAGCGCCCCCAAAAGAAGGGATTGTAGAAAGTCTAACATAAAAACCTTCAGATTAACCAACATTACGCAAATGCCCAAAAAAACTAGAGCAAGACCTTTCAAAATACAGCAAACCCAAAAGAAGGGATTCTGCTGCCTTTAATGCTGTTACTATGTTAATATGGGTCATCGACTATAAGCGCTCTACAGCAGGAACGGTGTAGGCCTCTTTTGCAACAGGCATAGGTGCACCCGCAGCTTTCCCCTTTGGGGGTTGTCTTTGCTCTCCCGGTTTTTGTGTTTATTAGCTGTAAGTGTGCTAGCAAAAAATTAAAAACTAAACTCCAAAAGCACACGCTAGGTTCAACTAAAAAACGGCTAAACTTAGTTGTTTTAAACGAAATAAATAAAGCACTAGCTGACTCAAACATCACGGATGAAGAATTTAGTCGTTTACAGGCTGATTTTGATGACTACAAAAGACAAAAATTTGATCTTCAAAGAAAGGCGGGGGCAACTTTTTCTCAACAGCCAGACGCCGAGCAGATAAAAAAGGAATGCTTAAAAAAAGTAAAGAGACATTAAACTCTGTTCTAAACAGCTCACAGTAAAACGCCAAAAGGTGTTTATACTTTAGTTTATGAGTCCAAGCGCAAAAAGACCGTCGATATTGATTCTGATTAAGCCGTTTGTATTTTTTTTAATTTAAATAAATATGTTGGCTTAGAAAAAAAAAGACAGCAGGCTAAGTATATGAAGGACAAGAAAGAATTTTTTGAAGGATGCTCGAGAGAGAGCGTTCAAGAGCATGAATGATATTGATTTAGAGTATTGACCCAACAAACGTACAGGCAGCGTTGCTCATGCTATTTCTCAAGTTCCAGGTAAACTAACAATAGACCGCCAGTTAAAGTAATGTTAGTGTTTTATCGACTATATAAAAATAAATGAAGAAACTTAGAAGTCTGGGTCTCAACAAACAAAGATATTCTTTCTCATAAAGACTTAACACCCGGTTGGGCAGACGGAACTGCTTACACAGTTTGACGCTGCCCCTGAAGAAGCTAAAATGAGAGGCTCTGGTTGGTCAGAGGGCGCAGTCTTAGAGATTAGATTAAAACAGGCTAAGTATGCACCGATTGTAGGCAAGGCTTACATTCCGCTACCCGAGAGTTGGTTTTAAAGAGAGCAGTTTTAAACATAAAAAATTCAGACAACAAATGTTTCATGTGGTGTGTTCTTGCAAGGCTGCATCATGTCGCGAACACGCAGAAAGAGTGACTAACTATCGGCAATACGCCAAGATCTTAACTTCAATGGAATATCCTTTCCTGTTAGTGTGGACCAAATTGATCGTTTGAAGAACAAAACAACCCAATAACTGTTAATGTATAACATGGGATGAGGAAAACAAATTTGGTGCCAATTAAGTGTCCAAGAAAAAGTCCAACAATAGGCGAAAACCAGCCAAAAAATCATGTGGACTTACCCTAAAGTTTTCGCCAGCAGGGCTGCCCATTACACATTGATAGCACAATGAGAGATTATTAGCGCATACTTCAAAACTGAACATAACCAAGAATTTGTAGAAAATGTTTAACAAGAATTCCAACCCCTCAAGCCCCGCTTTAACATATAAAAATTGTAAAAGTTCTGTAGACTGTAAGACAGAACTAACTACGCCCCTCCAGGATCTAAAGTTAGTTTTAAAACTGGGGGAAAAGGCTGCAAACAAGTCCATACGTAGTTTACGCAGACTTCGAGTCGCTTATTGTTCCTTATGAAGGGCCAGCGCCACAAAAACTTCGAAAAAACAGTCTTAATGAGTAATCATCAGATTTGTTCATTTGCCTTCATCATTGTTAGGTCGGATGGGCTCATTCAAGGCCAAAATTATACAGAGGACCCGATGCGGCTAAAAAGATTTTTACAGCGCATGCAGCAAGTGCGTAAAGATGTTCTAATAATCTGAATTTATCTGAAATCATAAAGGCGCCTGAAGAACAACAAAAAGTATGCCTCAGCCCCTCACTGTTGGATTTGTGGTTTAGAACTCAGTGGGGAAGCCAATCCAAAAAGTAAGAGACCATGATCACATTGTGGAAGTTCAGAGGAGCAGCACATAGTAATGCAATCTTCAACTAAGTTTGATCCTAAGACATGGGGAAACTGCCCATCTTCTTTCATAACTTGCGAGGTTACGACTCCCACCTTATAATGAAAGCAGTGGACGATGCCCTTTAGGGTAGCATGCATTGCACAGTCATCAGAAAAGTACATGTGTTTCACTTTAAATAACATGTCTTTTTATGACTCTATGCAGCACATGATGGGTTCATTAGAGTCGCTGGCTATGTCCTTAAAGTCCTGCCAATAACGGAAGAATATTTTGACCCAACTCTTGTTAGAAAGGGCGTTTACCCTTATGAGTACATGAACATTTGGGGAAAGGTTTGATGAAGATCATTTCCCGGCCTAAAGGCGCGTTCTTTTCTAGTCTTTAGAGGAAAGGACATTAGCGACTCCGATTACCAGCATGCTCAAGATGCGTGGCAAAAGTTAGAGTGTAAAACGATGGGGGGACTATCATGACCCTACTTAATGGCTGATGTATGTTTGTTGGCGGACGTCTTTGAAAATTATAGAAAGACTTGCATGAAACATTATAGCCTGGATCCTGCGCATTACATTTCTGCGCCGGGATGAGTTGGGACGCTTTCTTAAAGTTTACTGGAGTACAGATTGATTTATTGTCTGACCTACCAATGATTCAGATGATTGAAAACGGATTGCGTGGAGGAATTAGTATGGCGTCGCACCATTACTGTAAAGCAAACAACAAATACTTGGACGACTATGATCCAAGTAAAAGTCTAACTATCTCATGTATTTAGATGCAAACAATCTGTATGGTTGGGGTATGGCGCAATCACTACCATTACGCAACTTTAAAATGTACACAGGCGGTGATCCGAACAATATTCAAAGGCATTAAAGTGGTTTGGGCAGTTTAACGCCTGATCAACAGCGTGGTTTTATTCTAGAAGTTGACTTAGAATATCCTAGGAACTCCATGACCTGCATAATGACTACCATTAGCTCAGAAAGCCTAAAGAGGGAACCAAGAGAGCCGCCTAAACTTGTGCCTATTCTTCGGGGCAAAAAAAATTATGTCTGTCATTAAGACTTCTAAAATTTTATTTAAGACACGGTTTGAGTTAACAGCTGTTCATCGATAATTGCTTTTGATCAAGAACAGTTCATGAAACCATACTCATGAAGAACACTGATCTCAGAACAAAAATCCACAGATGCTTCAGAAAAAGACTTTTTCAAGTTGATGAAAAAACAGCTGTTTTGGAAGACTATGGGAATCCGCACAAGGCAAAGAGTCAGTTGGTCCCCAAAGAGAACGAAGAAAATTAAGCTAACTTCAAAACCAAATTATCAGGATTCAGAAGATTTCATGATCAGCTTTTCGGCATAATGATGAAAAAAAAGAAAGTCAAATTGGCCCAAACCTGTATTTATCGGGTTTACTGTTTTAAAAATTATCAAAGCTTTTGATGTTAGAGTTTCTTTATGACTACTTTAAACCCTTGTATCCAGAGTCCAGAGTACTTTACAATACAGACCGTTTGTTATAGATATCCCTACTGAAGACATCTATAAAGCAGGGAAACCGAAGTAGCTAAAGGGCATGCGGGTGGTACGACACATCTGATTACCCTAAAGATTCGCCTTTGCATTCAATTACTAACAAGAGGTTTTAGGAAAGATGAAGGATGAATTATCTGGAAAGGGATTAGGAGTATGTTGGTTAAGGTCGAAAATGTACAGTATTTCGAGCCAGGAGGAAAATCATTAAGAAAGCCAAAGGGATATCTCGCAGCGTTGTGCAGTCAAAATATCACATGGCAACTACAAAGAGCATGTTTGGAAATAAGACTTTCATCTGACAAGTAAACTGCGATCTAATCTACATGAGATCAACACAACAGTTGTAACAAGAAGTCGTTAGATAGAACAAACACAAAACGTGTGTTTGTTAATCCAGAGTTTTCATATGCAATTGGGCACTGGAGAACCGTAAATTAATTAAAGCGGAACTGTGCCTGGTGGGATTATCTGCAGTTCTTCCTTCAAAAAAAGATCTTTGAGGGGCTGGTGTTTTTTGTGTCAGTTTCTCGTAAATAATACACGGGCGGATTCATTTTTACAATTCTTTTTATTTTTATATGGATCAACCCCTCCAAACCGGATCAGTTGCCCCAATGCGAGTGTCCCCTTCTGCTTTCCCGGTAAATAAAGGTACCTTACTTTCAAACCAAACGGTATAGTTTGCTGGATGAACTGGAGTCTTCAGCAACATTTATTGTTTTTTCTTTTGATTGCTTGTACTGGTTTTAGCCCTTTAAATTTCTTCATTATTCATTGCGCGCAAAACTGAGGGCAATCTTCTAAACCCATTCTGTGTTGCGAGAATTGTCAATCAGCTCTCTATGATTCTGGTAGGAAAAAAGCTTTCAGCTAACTGTTTGTTAAAGTTTTCAACTAAAGCCTGTGATCTGTGAACTCCCGGAATGCCTTTTTAATGGTAACTCTATGTTTTAACAATAATTGATTCACTTGGCCTTTAAATTCTTTTCCATCATCAACTTTAATTTATGCGAGGGTAAGTTTGCGGGCCTCGCTGGTATAATCAGCTGTATGGCAACAGCAACAGCAGAAGCACTCTTTTGTGTTAATGGTTCGCATCTTTGTACCTTGAAGCTATGTCAATGACTGTGAGTGCGTACTTAAATCTTTTTCGTCTAATCCTATCAGAGGGTTAATATAGAAGATCCATTTGATGGGTGTCGTTTGGAGTTGTATTGACAAAGTGTGGTCTCTGTATTCGCCTAGGCGCAGGTAAATAAATTTGCCAAATCGCTTGTTTAGATAACCATTCTTTGCTGTTTGTCACTGACTCCAGCTGCTTGGCTTAGCTTTTTAATTGCTGTGAGCCCTTCCAATATCCTTTGGGCGAATAATAGATTTTGTTCATTTTTTACTCAGCCAATATTTTGTGCAACAAAATACACAACGGTCATACCTACGACAATAAACCCCATT
Organism: Conus ventricosus; assembly: GCA_018398815.1. Lineage (NCBI taxonomy): Eukaryota > Metazoa > Mollusca > Gastropoda > Neogastropoda > Conidae > Conus > Conus ventricosus. The sequence continues at coordinate 11,550 of JAFLJL010000935.1, forward strand.
TCTTGCATCTTTTGTTTTTTTGATGGGTTTATAAAAGTCACTGAATTTTGGTGGGGGCAATGTCTGGACCGGTTTGCCTGTTACTAGATAATATTGTTTTATTGCTTGATCAAATCTTAAATTTTGTAAGCTGCATTTCCCTGTTTTTTCAGTGTGTCATTAATAAAATCTAACTGCTCAAGTCCTCTGCTTTTCATAGCTCTTGTGCAGCTGCTAGTTGCTCCATAGCTTTGTTATAGTCTTATTCTCTTCGCCTCATCCCCTAGTTTACTAAATGCGAAAATACTAAACTTCGCGCTAAAAGCAAGCGCAGTCACCACAAGCGCACCTATCATCATTACGATTGAAGCCATTTTTTTATAAATGTAATTTTTTAATTTACATATTTATACTGTCTGGAATTATTCCTTGCTTGACTAGAAAATCTTTCGTGCAACCGAAGCTGCAATAATAGCAATCCGCTTGCAGAAAAATCCTCAAAGTCTAGTTGCACAAATCTGCTGTTAAATTCTTAACCAAGCTTTTACCAAGCCTTGAGTTCCTACATTAGACTCCAAAAACTGCAGAATGGTATAACAAGGTTAGTACCAGTTTTTTCGTGCACATTTCAAAAATAAAAAAATTTATAATTATTAAAACACATCACAGTGATATCTCCAACAGCTACAAGGCCAGCCTAAACCTTACTGAACTTATGAAGACCAATTTGATTGACCAACAATTAAGCCCAGAAAAGAAGCGTATTCTTTGGCATCATGTGGAAAAACAAAACAGTTCCTCGAACTGAATTCAGCATTGAACAATTCAACAGATGTCGTCACAAGACATTATAAAGTATCTAAACAGGTATAGGCGCAGTTGGGGTCGAGATGTAAAAACGTTGGGCAAACGGTTTCTTAGTTTGTACACAAAACAATCAGTAATTTGCCCCATTGATTCAGAACAAGATCTACGTATGATTTAACGCACGATCCATTTTTATATAACAAAGTCATTAAGAGTCTCTAGGTGTATTTAATATTACAGATTTGGCACATTGTTTATCGCCATTTATCATGGGATTAAAAACTTGAATCAATAGATTATTGTTTCCCTTTCAAAATGAAACGAGCTGGAAAAATCATCAGAATCAGAAACATTGAATCAGGTGGTGACAGTAACCAGCCAGAAAATCAGCAGAAAAACACTGAACCATGGGACCAGTGAAAAGTGCCGTCATCCTGGGCGTGTAAAAGCAGGAAAAAAATAGCAAAGTGAACAGACAAAAAAAATTAATGTTACAGAATATAACTATCATGAAAACATAACACCGCGCAACGCGCAGAACAATTATTCAATGCCCATCTATAAAAACCTCCATTGATACAAGGCCCCCCAAAGTCTTCATGGAATTTGAACTTAAAACTGTTGCATTATTTTGGCACCCTTTGCTGCTGTTGGGGGCAGTTAAAACGTATAAAATATATAAAAGGCACCAAAACAAAAGCAATCAAAAAAATCCAGAACCGCTACATACAAAAAACAACAGCACGCAAAACCGACAATAATAAAGCATCATTTTGATCCATTTCAAAAGAATAATATTTTAAAGAAATTAATTTTAAATTTTTAATAAAAATAGATCATGGGGCGTATTATAAAAAGTTAAAGTCAATAAATAAAGACATGGAGTCAATAAAAGACATTTCCATAGACCAGAATTGTAATCAATGCGTTGCTTAGATGTCAGAATTTCATTAAGATCTATGCAGAGAACGCGAGAGCAAGACAATCCTCAACGATGACGCGTATTTTGAGGCGTGTGTGGTACTATACTTAGACATCTCTATTTAAGATAAAAACAAAATGACTTTAACTCAAATAAAACTTTGTTGTTACTTAGAGAATGACTTAAATCATGAAACTTATCAAGGAACTTATTAAGAACTTATTAAGAACTTACTTAAGACTTAATCAAAGAACTTATTAAGAACTTGGGCGAGACTTATTAACAACTTAGAAGTAACTAAGTAAGAACTTGTGATAACTAAGGATGACTTAAAGACAACTTTAGTAAGAACTACTTTGGGTAACTTAAGGTTAAAAACTTAGAAGGAACTTGAGTGTGTGCAGCGAGGGGGGGGTGGCTGTGGGTGAAAGGGTAGGGGGTGTGCATGCGTGGGTAGACAAAACAAACAACAAACACAAATAAACAAAACACACAATAAACAGTCCAGGGGTGGGGTGAGGTACGTGCGTGCGTGTAAGGCCAAAAACACACAAACACCAACAAACAAACAAAAAGTAAAACAACTAGGACCACTTCTTGTTTGTGTACTAAAACTAGTTTGCGCTGAGCATTGCCAGGTGCGCTGCGCTTTGTAGGTCAGCCGATCATGTATACACAGCTATTATAGCAAAGCTAGACTTTCACCACAGTCCCTCTTGCTGCTAAAAAATAGCCGTTCATGTATAACCGCTATTTATAGCAAGGCTAACTTCACACCGCAGTCCTCTTGCTGCTAAAAATAGCCGTTCATGTATAATCGGCAATTAAAGCATGGCTAACATCACCACAGGCCACCTCCCCGCAACAAAAGTTCATTGTACTATTCTTCTCACACCAAAAAGTTATACACGACCCCTCCTCTTTTCTCATCCTGGCTGGGACCCATTGGCATAGTTAGTGGGTTTTTTTTATTTATTTTTTTTGTTTTTTTTTTGCAGAGCTTTTTTGGCGGCTCATAATCCCATATACACCGTCCGCTGAACATTTGGAGCTTTTAGTAGAAATTAGTGCGCCACCCCCCCACTACCCCACCCCGTTCTGATAGTTGTACTAAAGAAACCGATCTTAATTTTTGCCAGGCGATTCGAAAATCCATCAATCATTTTTCTGAAAGTACTACTAGGCGATCAGACTACGTTTGGCAAACAAATCATTTGATGCCTGATGCTAAGGTTATGAATTTTGGACAATAATAAAAAATTCTTTGAAAAGCTTCATCAGTTTTCTGCATACGAGTATCAATAACCATGTTCTCGAACAAATGAACGCATGTCTCAGTGATTGTTTTGATCTTGAAACAGTGTTTGTGCTTTTCAGGCATGACCCATAACCAGATCATAATGGATATTTTTTCTTTTGCTAAGTATTTTAGTAAAAAGCCACCATCTTGTAGAAAATGGGAACAATTCGCCAACCGTCCAAAAGCTATCAAAAACATCAATCATCCTTTTTCGTAAAAATGCCCAAACCTCATTCTAATCTCTTTCTTGAACCCACAAGCTTTCAAGGTAGTTTTGTGTAGTTCATCAATGGTAAGTTCTCGTTTTTTTTTTTTCTTTCCCCCGCCTTCCAAAAACCAATACTGCTCCTTTGCTTAGTAGGTAAAAAACAGCGCCCACCTGAGTTTATATAACTCACATAAGCCTTTGGTATTGCATATGATCCTCCATAACAAAGCGTTTT
>JAFLJL010000935.1:27500-40000 GCA_018398815.1 Conus ventricosus
GAGTGTAATGCAAGACGAGCGGTTTTTCCCCCTCATAAGTATTTGTCGGGTGTAACTTTTAAAATCTATGATTGTCAGCTGCAAAGCCTAACATTTTAGCTAGCTTCTTTATCAAAATAGTAACCCCCTTTTCTTCTTCAGGCTTGAATGTTAACATTGTTTTTAGATTTGCATTGTTAAGTTTGAGAGTAATGTCGAAGTTACTCATTGCTTCTTTTAGTGAGCAAAACCCGTAATAACCATCAGGTATTGTTAACTGGCTAACTTTGGCCCTGATTTGTCAAGTTTTAGAATCTTATATTCCCCTTTGGATTCACTTATATTAAACCTTTCGACTTTGTAAAATTTTTAATGGAGTGCGACCGTTCTGGTTCCGCAATCGTTATCAAAAAGCATGTTTTTAAAAACGAAGGACGGTCTTGAGTTGTTATTGTTAAACAAACATTTTTTAAACGAAATAAAAATGAGTGCATTCAAATATACGGGCGAAAAAATATTCTGTGGGCCGCATTTACAATCTTAAAAATATAACCACTGATACTTTTGCATTCTGTGACTCAGTCTGACGCCTTTCAAGTAAAGGTTAGTATCCATTGAAGAGCTATTTTAAACACTCCTATTAAAAACGACCACATCCCGAAAGTGTGGTTTAGCCCACCGATGCAGTTTTATCAGAACCAGTTAAAACTTGCTGTGTTTTGGCATCAACTGGGTGTGGAGTGTCTTTATGCTGATCATTTAAATCATCCCGATTCCTTTGGTGAGGTCAGTGTACAGATTTCATTTTTATTACACCTTCAGACGTATTTTGACTGAACTGCAAGCGCCATTACCAAATGACAAACCGTTTAATCCATTCAGCAACCGAATAGACATGAAGGCTTTGAAAGGATCTGTAACGAATTCGATATTAATTTTAAAGACAGACTTTAGACAAAATTTGGATCTTAATCATGGCCCTAGGCACCCCTTATTTTTGGGGCGTGCACAGAAAGTATAAATATGACTGGAATCCTCCTTACACATCTTTCTCTTCGGGCACAGCTGTTCACCTCGGGTCCATAGAGCAAGAGCATAAAACAGCATGGACAACATTTATCTTAGACACTTCTAAGGGCCTAACTAAAGCAGGAATAGAACGAATAAACGACTCTATTCGTACTTACGTTTGGTGTTTGCTAGGTTCGCAAGCACAAACAAGATCGAGCATAACCGATCCTTCTACTGGCTTTGACGCACAAAAAACAAAAAATTAGCAAATTTAGAGGAGCCATAATTCTACAGTTGATTTCCCTTCAAGTATAAAAGGTACCAAAATGTTTTACAATACGAAAGATCGAAAGTAGACTTTGCTGTTGGCACTGGTTTATACATGCTGCCTTCTGACCTCAGACTCCAGATGGGCACAATAATAAACTACAATAATGAAACCCTTGTGGCAGGCAATGAACAAAAGGGTGGGAAAAAAAACGAAATAAATTCTGAGCCAGTAATATTGCAAGCAGTAAAAAAACAAGATGCCCCCCCAAGAATAAGTCATCCAATCCCCAAGGTCCAAAGCCTAAAGGCCATTGAAGACGCGGACTCTGTTCGCGATGGCCATGAATATGAAAGACAGCATTTGTTGTTGTATTAACTGGCATAGGATTACTCGGCCTTTATCTTACTAAAATTTAACCCAACTATTAAGAGAACTAATGTCCATAAGTGCTCGGCCATAAAGCCAACTACTTTGCCTGCAGAGCAAAAAGCCAGCTAACAACACCCCCTAATATACCTGGTAAAGCGTCCGCGGCTTTACCGGCTAATTTTTTTAATAACCTGCAAGATGATCAAGCTGTTTTTTTACCCATGATTTATCAGGTGGAGCGATGGCGGTGGAGGCACTGGGCTTTGTCCGCCGCCGCCTGTAATAGCCATTACCAGTTTTACTTATTGCAAATCCTAAGGCCGTTATAACGCTTGCTAATGTGACTCCTTGCTCTTAAAGTGTTCGGATTCGTTCTGCTAGCGTTGTGTCTTCATATAAAATTCTTTGGATAGTTTCTTATTCTGCTCACTTGAGTTCGTAATTGTTCTGGGTTAGAAAGCAACACTTCTAGTCTTGCTGACCTCTCTTTTTCAAGATCCTTTAGTCTTTGGGTTATTCTTTTTTTAATATCAGGCCCTAAGTTGGCGTCATCAGCCTCAACGAGTTTTTCTTTTTCTTTTTTTATGCTCATCTTTTTCCCCCAGTTTTGCTAAATTGTTTGTTAATTCGCCTCTGATGCTTCTCAAAGCATGATCAAGGGCCGCTATTTCTGCAGGGAGGGGCGAGTCGTGTATAGTCTTTAATGCTGTTTCTTCTGAAAAATGGTTTCTGCTTCTATTCCCCTTTATTAATTCCCGTCTGCCGATTGATTTAATTCTTTAAGTTCCATGTTTTGCATTTGGTTATCGGGCGGAGTTCCTGCAGTGTGTTTTGAAGTTTAGAAACTGCCTCCGCCCTTAATTTCGGTCTAACAAGACCAAGGCGATTTGATCTTTCACACTGAGTCTTTGTATAATTGTACTCTTGGCTAAAAACTTTGATGGGTCTGGTTTAGTTGTAAGCCGAACAAGTTGTCCTTGATCGTTTTCCCCAGACAAATGATCATCTTTTAATTCAAATCTTTTGGGGTTTCTATAAATTCGGAGGTTCTTGACCTAAACTTTGGTAAAATGATCTGACCTTAATTCTGTTATTTCATGCCGCATTGAGAGCGTTGAGCGATGTTGTATCAAAGGGACCCATTTCACTCATGTCGTCTCCAGGATCAAAAACATCATAATCTTCTTCACCTCCAATTCCTGCCATGTTTTTAAATAATTAACTTTTTATTTTGTTTTATAAAAATGTCGCAAACTTATGGTTAAATTTCTTGACCCGCATAGAAGACTGAAGAGCCCTTTGGCGTGAAGGGAAATAAACGGAATATTACTGTTCAAATAATCCGTCTCTATTGATGCAGATCAAATTTTACTGTTAAATTTCCAACCTAGGAGCAATGAAGTGATTGTGCCAGGCTCTGCACGTCTTACTTTCAAAATAGAACTCGAATCAACAACAGACACAAACAGGACAGTTGTCCAGAATTTGGGGCGGGCAATCGTTAAGAAAATTTCAAAAAAACTTGAGGGGCAAGAAATATTTTCTTTACACAATGCAGACATATTTTTAAACCTATTCTGATCTATGGCTAACCGGGAATGAAAGGGCTGATCTTGCGTTTCAAGGAATCGAAAATGAAAAAGCACTAAAACATAGAATAGGCGCCGCAGATATTAAAGACGGCAAAAAGTATGTAGCCGAAAATTTTGCGTATGGAAATCGCTTTTCCATTCCCTTAGATTTTGAGTTGTTTAAAAGCGCATGCGCCATACTTCAAGGAGCATTAAAAGACAGATTGTCATATGAACTAACTTTTAATGAATACAAACGTGTTTTTTCAGATCATCAGACACCAAAGCAAAGTACAGTTTCTGACATCTCGTTAGAGTTTGACGTTGTTAGCAACCCTAATTTAGCAAGGCAAAATTGAGAAAACAATATCAGTCAAAATTGCAATATATTACGAAAGAGTGATTCATCATACAACATACCCCAGAAGCAGGGCAGACACTATATGGAATTTTGTTTTTAGTGCCCCCACAAGATCGTTAAAGGTATTTATTGCTGTGGAAGATGAAGAACCATTCAAAAGAGGAAGTGAAAAGTTTATTAATCCTAAAATAACGAAAGTACAATGTTCGATTGAGGGTAGCCCTAACCAAATCTACGCTAGCGGGCTTAAACCTTATCAGCATTTTGATGAAATAAGAAAATTGTTTGGGGGTGGGAGGGGTAGAAAAAAACCCAAAGGGAGACCTTGTGTCTAAAGATCTACACCTTCACAATGTTAGACTTGGGTGATTTTTTTAAAAACAAAATAAAGGTTTATGGATTGACCTAAGATCGACAGAGGATAATCAGTTGCATGGAAGTGGGAGAAAATGTTTTAAAAACGGAATAAACATTCAAATTGATAAAGAAAAAAATGCCGATAAACCAGTTAATGTACATTTGTTTTTAATATTGATGCGCAGTCTGAATATTTAAGATAACAGATTTAAAAAATATACAATACTAAATAAATTTTTTTTTTTTAAAAAAAGCATGTCTGTTCACGTTTATCCAAAAGCGCCTACAGCGCCAGAGTTGCCAAGAGAAAGAGATAGTAGAACCCCCCGGCATAAAAACCCTTTAGATTAACCAACATTACACAAATGCTACAAAAACTAGAGCGGACTTTCAAAATACAGCAAAAAACCAAACGAAGGTATTCTGCTGCCTTTAATGCTGTTACCTATGTTAATACTGGAGCATCAACTATAAGCGCCGCATCAGCAGGAACAGTGTTGGCCTCTTAGGGACGGGCATAGGCGCACCCGCAGCTTTACCTCTAGGTGGTTTTCTTTAGCCTTTTGGGCCCATGTTCATTAGCCGTAGGTGCAGCTAGCAAAAAATTAAAAACTAAACTCCAAAAGCACACAGCTATGGTTCAACTAATAACAGCTAAACTTAGTTCCTTTAAGCTGATAATAAATAAAGCACTTTGCTGACTCAAAAATCACGGATGAAGAATTAATCGTTACAGGCCCATTTGATGACTACAAAAGACAAAAGTTTGATCTTCAAAGAAAGGCGAGGACAAGTTTTTCTCAACAGCCAGACCCCCAGCAGATAAAAAAGGAATGCTTAAAAAAAGTAAACGAAACATTAAACTCTGTTCTAAACAGCTCACATTAACAACGCCCAAAAGGGGGTTTATACTTTAGTTATGAGTCTAAACACAAAAGACTATCGATATTGATTAATTATTTTTTTGATTTAAATAAAATTTTTGAGTTAGAAAAGAAACTCAGCATGGATAAAATATATGAAGGACCGGACGAATTGTTTGAAGCAAAGCAAGAAGATTTATCAAGAGCACTGAATGATATTGATTTAGAAGTCATTGATCCAGCAAGCGTACGGGCAAGTGTTGTACATGCTATTTCAAGTTCCAGGTAAACTAACAATAGACCCGCCAGTTAAAGTAAGTTAGCTGTTTTAATCGACTATGTAACAATAAATGAGAAAATCTAGAAGTCTGGGTCCGACTAAAACAAAAAGACTATTCTTTCTCAAATGACTTAACACCTGGTTGGGGAGACCAACTGCTTAACAGTTTGATGTGGCCGCTGAAGAAGCCAAACTGAGAGGCTCTGGTTGGTCAGAGGGCGAAGTCTTTGAGATTAGATTAAAACAGGCTAAGTATGCGCCCATTGAGGCAGGTCTTTACATTCCACTACCTCCAGCAGTAGTTGCGAAAAGAGCAGTTCTAAACATAAAGAATACAGACAACAAATGTTTTATGTGGTGTGTTCTCGCAAGCTGCATTACCCCCGCAAAAAACGCAGAGAGAGTGTCTAACTATTGGGATTACATTAATGATCTTTAAATTTAGTGGAATATCCTTTCCTGTTAGCGTGGATTCTATTGATCAGTTTGAAGAACAAAACAAACCAATAACTGTTACTGGTAACGTGGGATGAGGAAACAAATCTACTACCTATTAAAGTGTCAAGAAAAAGCCCAACGATTGGCGAACCAGACAAAAATCATGTTGATTACTACTGATGTTTTCACCAGCAGGGCTGCCGCATTACACATTGATACGAAACAATGAGTAGATTATGGCCCATACTTCAAAAATTTGGGGATAACAAGAATTCTGTAGAAATTTTTTAACGAATGCCATCCGTTCCAGCCCCGCTTTGAACATAAGAAACATTGTATCGGTCCGTTGACTGTAATACAGAACTAAATTTCGCCCCCAGAAGGCAAATAAAGTTTTGTTTTAGAACTGGAAACGGATGCAACATTCTCCATACGTAGTTTACGCAGACTTCGAGTCGCTTTTTGTTCCTTATGAAGGGCCAGCGCCACAAAAACTTCGAAAAACGCTAATGAATCATCACATTTGTCTTTGCTTCTTGTTGTTAGGTCCGACGCGCTCATCAACGCCAGAATTATACAGACCCAAATGCGGCTAGAAGATTCTACAGCGCATGCAGCAAGTGCGTAATGATTTTTCTAATAATTGAATTTATCTGAAATCATGAGGACGCCTTAAGCCAACAACATTATGACTCAGCCACTCACTGGTTGGAGTTTGGTTTAGACTCAGTGAGGAAGCCAATCCAAAGTAAAGACCATGATCACATTAGGGAAGGTTTGAGGGCAGCAAAGTAAATGCAATCTCAAATAAAGTTTGAACCAAAGACATGGAAGCGCCCTTCCTTTACAACTGCAGGTCGACTCTCATCTTAATGAAAGAGGACAATGCCCTTTAGGTGCATGCAATGCACATCCCTCAAAAAGGACATGTTTCACTTTAAATAACATGTATTTTTTTGACCATGCAGCACATATGTTTATTAGATCGGGCTATGTTTCCCTTTAAAATCCTGCCAATAACGGAAGAATATTGTGACCCACTCTTTTTAAAGGTGTTTACCCTTATAGTACATGAACAGTTGGGAAAGGTTTGACGAAGTTCACTTCCGCCAAAGGCCGTTCTTTTCTAGTTTAGAGAAAGGAATCAGCGATTTGATTTCCAACATGCCAAGATCGTGGCGAATTAGAGTGTAAAAACGATGGGCGATATGACTCCTACTTGAGCTGATACATGTTGTGGCGGGCGTCTTAAAATATAGAAAACCTCAGGAAACATTACAGTTTTTTGGGTCCTCGCTATATTTCTGCGCCGGGATTTAGCTGGGAGCTTTCCCTTTAAAATTACTGGAACAGATTGATTTTTGTCAATTTTACAGATCAGATGTTGAAACGATTGCGTGAGGAATTGATGGGTTCGATCATTACTGTAAAGCAACAACAAATACTTGGGCGACTATGATCCAAAGTAAAAGGTCTAACTTCTCATGTATTAGATGCAAACAATCTGTATGGATGGCTAAGGGCCAAACACTTCCACTACGCAACTTTAAAATGCACACAGGTCGAATAATTTCAAAAGGCATTAAAGTGGTGGGCGTTTGACGCCCGGGGCAACGCGTGGATACATTAGAAGTTGATTTAGAATAAACCCCATGAAATCCATGACCCGCATAATGACTACCATTAGCGCAGAAAGCCTAAGATGGCAAAAACAGGGAAACCCCTAAACTTTGCTAATCTTCGAGGCAAAAAAATTTTGTCTTTTCTTACAGACTTCTACAATTTTATTTAGAACATGGGGGGTTAAAGTTGGCAGCTGTCATCGTATAATTGCTTTGATCAAGAATTCTGAAACCAACTCATGAAGAACACGATCTAAACTAAACCCACAGAGCTCAGAAAAAGGGCTTTTTCAACTGATGACAACACTGTTTCGGAAAGACTATGGAAAATCCGCACAAGCGCAAGATGTCAGATTGGTCACCAAGAGAAACGCAATTAAGCTGACTTCCCAAACCATTACAGGGCTTTAAAGATTTCATGATCACTTTTGGCATATGATGAAAAAAAAAAGGCAAATTAGACAAGCCTTGATTTATTGGGTTTACCGTTTTAGAATACAAAAGCTTTTGATGTTAGAATTTCTTATGACTACTTTAAACCCTTGTATCCAGATCCAGATACTTTACACAATACAGATAGTTTTGTTATAGATATCCCTAAAGAAGGCATCTATAAAGACATGGAAACCGAAGTGGCCCAAAGCATGCGGGATGGATATACATCTGATTACCCTAAGACTCGCCTTTACATTCAATTTCTAAAAAAGAAGGTTTTAGGAAAGATGAAGGATAATTATCTGGAAGTGATTAAGGAGTTTATTGGTAAATCGAAAAAGACAGTATTTCGAGCCAGGGGGAAAATCATTAAAAGCAAAGGAAAACTCGCAGTGTTTCAGTCAAATCAACATGAAACTACAAAGAAGCATTGTTTGACAATAAGACTTTTCATCATGACAACGTAAAACTGCGATCTAATCTACATGAGATCAACACAACGGTTGTAACAAAGAAGTCGTTAGATATGAACAAACACAAAACGTGTGTTTTTTAAATCCAGAGTTTTCATATGCAATCGGGCATTGGAGAACAGCGTAATTATATATCTTCTTCGGTATATATCAGGCCCATATTTTTCATCAACTTTATCTATAAAATCAATCATATCATCCTCCAATTCAGACAAATTTTTTCTCATGTTTGCTTGATGTGCTTGAATATTTTTTATTATTTCAAGATATCTTTTCCCCATGTTTGATAATCAAAATTTGGATTTTGGGTTGTAGGTATCTGGATGCATTGCTATGTGCTGATGAACCCTCGCAAATGTTGCACTAATAGCAGAACTCAAATCAAATGATTCCCGTATCAGTTCGAAGGTCTTTTCCTTTATCATTCTTGTTTCATTCTGCGCTTCCTTCTGACTTTCCATTTTAAACTCAAATATATTTACGTAAATTAACTAAGCAACTGGAACTGTGTCTGTGGATTATCTGCAGTTCTTCCTTCACAAAAGATCTTTGAGGAGCTGGTTGTTTGTTGTGTCAGTTTCTCGTAAATAATACACGGGCGGATTCATTTTTACAATTCTTTTTATTTCATATGGATCGACAACTCCAAACTGGATCTGTTGCCCTGATGCGAGTGTCCCCTCTGCTTCCCCCGGTAAATAAGTACCTTACTTTCAAACCAAATGGTAATAGTTTGCTGGTTGTACTGGGATCTTCAACAACATTTATTGTTTTTCTTTTGATTGCTTGTACTGGTTTTAGCCCTTTAAATTCTTCATTATTCATTGTGCGCAAAACTGAGGGCAGTCTTCTAACCCATTCTGTGTTGCGAGAATTGTTTAATAAGCTCTCTGTGATACTGGTAGGAGAAAAGTCTTTCAGCTAACTGTTTGTTAAAGTTTTCAACTAAAGCCTGTGATCTGTGAACTCCTGGAATGCCTCTTTTGATGGTAACTCTATGTTTCAACAATAATTGATTCACTTGCCCTTTAAATTCTTTTCCATCATCGACTTGAATCATGCGAGATAATTTAAAAGGGACCTCGTTGAATATTAGTTGTATAGCGACAGCAACAGCAGAAGCACTCTTTTGTGTTTAATGTTCCGCATCTTTGTATCTTGAAGCTATGTCATGACTGTAAGTGCGTACTTAAATCTTTTTCGTCTAATCGTTATCAGAGGTAAATTAAAGGTCCATTTGAGGGGTGTCGTTCGGTTTTGTATTGACAAAGTGTGGCCCTCGTATTCGTCTAGGCGCAGGTAAATAAATTTGCCAAATCGCTTGTTTAGATAACCATTTTTTGGGCTGTTGTTCACTGAAACCCCGCTGCTTGCTTAGCTTTTGATTGCTGTTATTCCCTCCAATACCCTTTTTGGGTGAATAATAGATTTTGTTCATTTTTTATTCAGCCAATATTATGCGCAACAAATAGACAACAGTCATACCAACAACAAAAACCCAAATTTCTTGCATCTTTTGTTTTCTGATGGATATAAAAGTTGCTGAATTTTGGTGGGGGCAATGTCGGGATTGGTTTGCCCGTTACTAATAATACTCTTTTATTGCTTGATCAACATTTTTAAAAATGTGTAAGCTGAAAGCCCCTGTTTTTCAGTGGTTATTAAAAAAATCTAACTGCTCAATTCCTATGCTTTTCATAGTTATCTTGTGCTGCAGCTATTTTGCTCCACAGCTTTTTTTTTATGTCTTTTTCTCTCGCCGTCATCCCGTAGTTTACTAAATGCGTAATTACTTCCGCTAAAAGCAAGCGCATTCACCACAGCGCCGCCTATCATCATTACGATGAAGCCATTTTTTATAAATGTATTTTTTTAACATATTATATTCTCTGGAATTATTCCTTGCTTAACTAGAAAATTTTTCGTAGCAAATGAAGTTTGTAATAATACGATTAGCTTTGCTGAATCCTCAAAGTCTAGTTTGCCAAGATCTGCCGGTTTTATTTTTAACAGGCTTTTACCAAGCATTGAGTATCCTACACTTAGACCTCCAATAATGGCAAATGGTATACAAGGTTGGCAATAGTTTTTTTCAGCGCCCCATTTTAAAAAATAAAATAATTAAATTAATAAAAACATGAACAGCGATGATCTACTACAGCTACAGGCGGCCTAAACCTTCCTGAACAAAGAAGACCAAGTGATGACCAAGCTATTATGCCCAAAAAGGAAGGCTGTATTCTTGGCAGCAGTGGGAAAACAAAACAGTTCCTCGAACTGAATTCAGACATAGAACAGATTCAACAGATGTCGCCACAAGACATTATAAAGTATCATAACAGTAGAAGCACAGCTGGGTCTAGAAGGGTGAAAAGTTGGGGCAAACGTTCTTAGTTTTACACTAAACTAGTCATAGATTTGCTCCCATTGATTCTGAAAAAGATCTTACGCATGATTTAACGCAAGATCCATTTTAACAAAGCCCATTAAGTCTCTAGGATGGATCTATATTACAGATTTGGAACATTGTTATCGCCGTTAATCATGGGATTAATAACTTTTAATCAATAGATTTTTTTTCCCCCTTCAAAATGACCGAGTGGGAAAATCACAGAATCAAAAACACTGAACCCAGTGGGAAAGTGAGTAAAAACCCGGACTTTTGCGGCAGGGAAAAAATTAGCTGAGTGGAACAAGCGAACAAAATTATTGTTCAATCGCAAATATGCTCATAATGAAAACATAACCCCGCCAACAGTTGATTCAATGCCAGCTATAAAACTCCATATGATTCAAGACCTACAGCGCCAAAGTCTTCATGGAATATTGAACTTAAAACTGTTGCCATTTTTGGCGCCTTTGCTGCTGCTGGGGCAGTTATTAGGGTTTATAAAATATATAAAGAATGGCAACAAAACAAAAGCAATCAAAAAAATCTGAACCACTAAATACAGAAGACAGCAGCACGCCAGAAACCCGCCAATAACAAAAAATCTTTTTTGATCCATTTAAAATGCAATAATATTTTAAGAACTTAAATTTAAATTTTTGATAAAAAAAGAACATGGCGTATTATAAAATGATGGAGTCAATAAATAAAGACATGGAGTCTATAAAAGACATTTCCATAGACCAGAATTGTATCATGCGGTTGCTTAGGATGTAAAAAACTTCATTAAGATCTATGCGCCCAAATCTCACGCCAATGACACTGAGCAAAACATCCTAAACGATGACGCGTTTTTTGGGGCGTGTGTGTACTATTTTAGACATTTACTATTTAAATAAAAACATAGATTGTCCTTGTTTTTTTGATAATTATAAGATAACTTAAAAATAAGAACTTGGTTGTACTTAGGGTTTATTTAAATTTACAATCTTGAGGTAACTTGAGTAAGAACTTGGGGATGACTTGAGGACAACTTAAGTAAGAACTTAGAAGTGACTTGAGGATGACTTGAGGATGACTTGAGTAAGAACTGTGGATGACTTGGGGATGACTTGAGGATGACTTGGGGATGACTTGAGGATGACTTGAGTAAGAACTTAGAAGTGACTTGGGGGAATTTGAGGATGACTTGAGGACAACTGAGGATGACTTGAGGACAACTTGATAAGAACTTAGAAGTGACTTGAGTGCATGCGTGGGGTGGGGTGGGGTGGGGGTGTCCCATGCAATGGGGTGGGGTGGGGGGGGGGGTGTGCATGCGTGGGGTAGGACAAAACACACAAACACCAACAAACAAACAAGAAGTGGAACTACTAGGACCACTTCTTGCTTTGTGACTAAACAGGTTGTGTCCCGCGCGCAACCTCAATCAACTGGGCCAAGTGATCACAGTGGGGTCGTTTGGCCTAGTTTGCTGCTGAGCTTTGCAGGCGCGCTTTGTGGTCAAGTGATCATATATGATCACTTGGCCTAGTTTGCCGCCGAGTTTTGCAGGTGCTCCGTGCTGACGTCATTAGCAGCAAACTGCCACGCTTTGGTGGGTCAAGTGATCATATGTGATCACTTGGCCTAGTTTGCTGTGCTCCCCCCCTTTTCTCAACCAGGCTTGCAACTGGCTTTGGCAGAGTTACAGCAGTTACTGCTGTAGCCGAGCTTTTATGGCGCTCTAATCGCCAGTATATAAAACCCGTCATTGTATATTTTGGAGCATTTATATGGAGATAGTGCTGGCTACACCTACTCCTCTCCAAAACTGGTAGATGTACTAAGGTCTGCCTATCTAATTTGTTGCCAGAACATTCGAAAATCGTTATTCTTTTTGCATAAGTCTAATAAGGGTTTGGCGTTTGCTACACATTCATTTATACTGATTCCTAGCTTGTGAAATTTAGGATAGTTTATAAAAACACACAGAAAGTTGAAAAAAGTTTCTTAAACATAAAGAATCAGCCATGTTCACCCTGCCTTAAGAAATGAACGCCATGTTTGATGCGTTTTTGTTCTTTTAAACATGGCTTAGC
>JAFLJL010000935.1:45000-46440 GCA_018398815.1 Conus ventricosus
CACACACACACACACACACACACACACACACACACACACACACAACACAACGGGTTACAAAAAAAAAGAAAGAGGCAGTCACTCGAAGACAAGATGATATTGATCATCTCCGCAGAAGCAGAGAACGATCAATTGTCGGCAAAAGGACGGAGGGTTGTGTGAAGGAAAAAGAGGGTAGGGAAGAGGGAAGTGGTGGGGAGGAGGAGAGGGGGGGGGGGAGCTGATGGAGAAGGGCAGAGGGGTGAGGCAGAGAAGGGAGGGGGCTGCGTAGGGAGGGAGGCTGGGATGGTGAGGGAGGGGGAGGAGGGGATGGGGAGGGGGAGGGGGTGAGGGGGATGAAAGAATGGGTCCGTGGGTGGATGGATAGGGAGAGCTGTGCTACCAAAAAAAAAAAAAAAAAGAAGAAGAAAATCCTGTGATGAAAGTGTTCGATTACGATGACAGGGGAGAGAATATCCAAGTTCTTGAAGGGAGGGGGCGGGGGCGAGAGGGTGGGGGCGGGGTGGGGGGGGGGACGGAAGCAGTGTGGAAAATGTAAACAGGTCAGTCACGGGGAAAGAATAGGATGGGAGAGAAACTTGTGGACAAAAACAAACAAACAAACAAACAAACAAAAAAAAGAGAAAAAAGCCCACACACACAAGGAAATACAGGGGAACATTGCAGAAAGATGGGTAGATGGGAAATGAACTGGAGGAATGATAGATATTATACATGTGATGCAGGAACGGGGAGAGACAGAGGGGGGTGGGGGGGGTTATACATATGTTCATACATGTGTGATATAGAAAGGGGACAGAGAGAGAGAGAGAGAGGAGAGAGAGAGAGAGAGAGAGAGAGAGAGAGAGAGAGAGAGAGAGACAGAGACAGAGACAGAGAGAGAGAGAGAGAGAGAGAGAGAGAGTTCAAAAGAGAGTGTTGAGAGACAGAGACAGAGAGAAACAGAGACAAAGACAGAGACAGAGACAGAGATAGAGACAGAGACAGACAGACAGACAGACAGACAGACAGACAGGCACAGAGAGAGAGAGAGAGATAGAGACAGACAGACAGACAGACAGAGAGAGAGAAACAGAGACAAAGACAGAGACAGAGATAGAGACAGAGACAGACAGACAGACAGACATGCAGAACAGGCAGAGACAGAGAGAGAGAGAGAGAAGAGAGAGAGAGAGAGAGAGAGAGAGAGAGAAGAGGAAGAGAGAGAGAGAAGAGAGACAGAGAGAGAGAGAGAGACAGAGAGAGAGAGAGAAGACAGAGAGAGAGAGAGAGAGAAGAGAAGAAGAGAGAGAGAGAGAGAGAGAGAGAGAGAGAGAGGAGGGGAGAGAGAGAGAGAGAGAGAGAGAGAGAGAGAAGGAGAGAGAGAGAAGAGGAGAGAGGAGAGAGAGAAGGGTGGAAGGGAAGGTAGGAAGGAGAGAGAAGGAGAGAGAGAGAGACGAC
>JAFLJL010000935.1:47440-52440 GCA_018398815.1 Conus ventricosus
CTGCCATTCTTGCATTCTGCCGTGCCATTCTTGTCATTCTGCCGGCCATTCTTGCATTCTGCAGTGCCATTCTTGCCATTCTGCGTGCCATTCTTGCATTCTGCGTGCATTCTGCATTCTGCGTGCCATTCTTGCCATTCTGCGGCCATTCTTGCCATTCTGCCGTGCCATTCTTGCCATTCTGTCGTGCCATTCTTGTCATTCTGCCGCGCCATTCTTGCATTCTGCCGTGCCATTCTTGCCATTCTGCGTGCCATTCTTTGGTCCATTCTGCCGTGCCATTCTTGCCATTCTGCAGTGCCATTCTTGCATTCTGCAGTGCCATCTTGCATTCTGCGTGCCATTCTTGTCTTCTGCCGGCATTCTTGCCATTCGCCGTGCCATTCTTCATTCCATTCTGTCTGCCGTGCCATTCTTGCCATTCTGCCGCGCCATTCTTGCCATTCTGCCGTGCCATTCTTGCCATTCTGTGCCATGGCACTGCTTATGAGGATGAGCCCAAAGGTGGGCCAGACATGGCGGCATTCCATTTCGGAGTATCAGCATGAATACCAAAAAAAAAGAAAAAAGATGACAAGAAGACCATCCCACAGTATTGGAGAGAGGATGGAACAAAGCCCTGCTAGCTGAATTGAAGTGTAAGTAGATGGGCCATTCAAAAAGAAGCTTGGCACGTGTACAAGAACCTTTCCATATTTGTGCGTATCGGAAAGACCTTTGGAAATGAGCATAGCATAGAAACACAATGGCAAATCAATGCCAGGAAGAAAAGACCAAGCACACATGTTTCAGTGTGTGACAGGTAGCTGAGACGATGACACCAGATCTGCCACTTGCATTCAAACGTTCAACTTTAGAGCATCAAAAATACACGCTTTTTTGTTTGTTGTTGGTTGCATACTTTGCAGCATCAGTGACCAAAGCCGTTGCTCTCTTTGCCACCGTCTTTGTATCAGCCATGCTCTTAGTCCCAACAGAGCCACAGCAAGTTGACTTCTGGAATTTACGTTGAGTTCCAGAGACAACAGATGGGGGTCAAGCCTGCAGTGGCCTGGTTCCATCTGTTGTTGTGTAAGGGCCAAGCAGCAAGCCAGCTATGCAGTGTCACACCACGCCCGGCTTCCCCACTGTTGTGTGTAAGCCAAGCAGCAAGCCACTATGATGTCACACGCTTCGCTTCCCCATCTTTTTTGTAACGCCTAGCACTCACTATGCAGTGTCATACACGCCCGGTTTCCTCTACTGATTACTACAGCCTTGTTTTTCTTTCTTGCCTTTTTTTCTTTCTATCTTTCTTTCTTTTTTTTCCCCCCTCACAATTTATTTTCTCCATGAAAAGGCTTCAGAACGTGCAATAAATCGGTTTTTTTTTCCCAATCTTATCTTCTTCCTAACTAATTAAGAGTTCTTCTTCGGTACTGGTCTGTGTTGTTTTTTTTTCCTTATTATTATTTTGCTTCAACGAGTATCTGTACACATTGTCTGCTGGTGAAAGTCTTGAAAAGCAAGCTATTCCAATGATGAGAAAATGTGACTCACGATAAAGAAATATGTATTAAAAACAACAACAACAACAGAACAAACCAGGAATGAAGGAACAACAAATCAGCAGGGTTATAAATTAGATGACTCACACACACACACACAGCTGGTACTGATTTGATTTTGGAAGGTTGTTGCTTGCTGAGGTTGTAATTAACACTGATCACATTGTGAAGGATTGTCTGGGAGTGGACAGCTCGTGACACGCTTTTTTTTGTGGAATTGTAACGCCCCCTGTAGCACCTGTTGTTTGTTAGGGAAGGATAACTCTGTGCACACTGGCACGGATCAGTTCCCCTGGATCAGAACTTCTCCACCACTGGAATTTAAAACTTGATGTTCAAGAAATTAATTCGCTATTAGAAAAATGCGTGAACAGTGAACACCTTCCAGAGAAGTATGAAATCTTATCATGTCCACGATCTTTGTCATCTTTAATATACAAGCTTGGACTGAATTCGTGGAAAACCAAATTTTCCCAAAATGTAGCGTGTGATTGATCAAATATTCTATCAGTGGACCATATTCTGTTCGATTGTTCAATACTAACTTCATTATATAAAGAATGGAACGGGGATGTGACTGTACATGATTCTATCAAAACAATAACCCACAAACCAGAAATTGTGCAAACAGCAAAAGTGCTTTCCATGCATCAAATTAATAGATTTTTATAAACTCCCCTTCCCCTCGCTCCTTTTTATTTTAATTTAAAAAAAAAGTCTAATATCACCAAGTGTGAACAGACTCTAAATGAAAGAACTCACTCACTCACTCACTCTCCACCGCTGTTGTCAAAACCCTCGTCACCATGATCGTTATCATCTTCATCGTTATTACTCCTATTAGTGTCATTTTCATCATCATTACTCCAACTGTTGTTATCGTTTTCACTATCATTATTATCTTACCGCTATCATTGAAAAAACAACTACTACCCCCCCCCCCCCCCCCAAGCAGGAAATCAGCAACAACAAAAAATCTCTACATTAGCTTAAAGCAGAGACGACTGAGTCAAGTGGTTCTTCACACCATGAGAAAAAATGCTGAATCAAACAGGATGCCAGCGAGGATTAATTGTCTCATTTGACCTTGTAGGTGCCAGTTCTTTATTCAGCCAAGGACAGCACTGGAGTTTCTAATAACAGTGTACTAAGGATAACATCCAGTTATGATCCGTCCGGGTCAAAGGTCTCTGCCGACATGTTGCTGCAAAAGTACATCAGTTCAAAGAAAAGAAAGGAATCACTTGTACCAATCCAATCTTCATTTAATTATTTTTGCAAATCTCAAATAAATGTTAGCGAACCACCAAGAGGAACGTGGACAAACGAGTCACAAGACAAATGACGTTTCTCTTGGCGGTTCGCTAACATTTGTTTAAGATTTTTTTCAATTTCCGCTGCAGTCGTCTCCCTTTGCAACTAGATCATTATTTTTGGTTTTCAGCCTATCATTGACTACTTTTGAAAACTGTTGGATTCTACTGGTGACGATTTTGGTAATACCTTTCAGCAAAATTTTTCTCTTCTTCTTCTTCTTCTTCTTTTTCTTCTTCTTCTTCTTCTTCTTCTTCCTTTTAGTGTCCACAATCATCATGTTGATTATTTTGACACTTTCGTGTGTATAACCATTTTTTATCCCGCCATTAAGGCAGCCATACTCCAACTTCGGGGAAGGTGCATGCTATGTGTAACGTGTCATCCATACAACGGCCAAACTGGCCTTCTCATCCGAAAGTTGGTGATGGGATTTTACGTGTGTGCAAGATGTTGTGCGCGCGTTCACACACGGAACCTCGGTTTAGTAGTCTCATTCGAAGGACTGTTCTTCTTCTTCCTCCTCCTCCTCCTTCTTCTTCTCTCTCTCCTCTTCTGTTCTGTTTGTCTTCTGTCTGTCTGTCTTCTTTTCCTCCCAGACTCAGTCGACCACACTTTTAGAGCCGTTAATTTCCAAGTCAGCAGGGGGTTCTGTTTATCAGTCTTTCTGTGTTCTTTTCCCCCCAGTCTCTTACGACATTTCCAGTAATTCAGTCATCGATCGTGCTGGCAGGGGTTCTGTTACAGCGTTTTCTGGTTATCGAGTCGGTGGTTTAATCGGTCTGAAAGTAACTGTCAGTCGTGCCGGTGTGTAGTGCTGTATCTGTGTGCTGGCCTGGCTGGCTGGCTGGCTTTTTTTTTCTGCTCATTTATCTCTCTGCCCGGTTTTTTGTTTTGTTTTTGTCTTTGAATTCCATTTTCTACTCTAGCACTGTCTCCTCCTCGTGTCTGTTAACCCGATACAACTCTCTCTCTCTCTCTCTCTCTCTCTCTCTCTCTTCTCTCTCTCTCTCTCTCCTCTTGTGTGTCTCTGTCTCTCTCTCTCTCTCTCTCTCTCTCTTCTCATCTCTCTCTCTCTCTCTCTTCTACCCTCTCTCTTCGTGTATCTGTTTCGCCTCTCTCTGTCTCTCCTCTCTCTCTCCTCTCTCTCTCTGTTCTCTGTCTCTCTCTCTCTCTCCCTCTCTCTCTTCGTGTATCTGTTTCTGCTCTCTCTCTGTCTCTCTCTCTGTCTCTCTCTCTCTCTCTCTCTCTCTCTCTCTCTGTGTGTGTGTCCTGTCTTCTTCTCTCTCTCCCTCTCTCTCTTCGGTATCTGTTTCTGCCTCTCTCTCTCTCTCTCTCTCTCTCCTCTCTCTCTCTCTCTCTCTGTGTGTGGTCTCTGTCTCCTCTCTCTCTCTCTCTCTCTCTTGTGTATCTGTTTCTGCCTCTCTCTCTCTCTCTCTCTCTCTCTCTCTCTCTCTCTCTCTCTCTCTCTCTCTTCTCTCTCTCTCATTTCGATTGTCTGTTTGTCTCTATGTTACTATTTTTTAAGCAGGGGTGGGGGAGGGGCGTGCGGGGGAGGGGGATGAATATATTCTTTTTCTTCCCGATCTTCTTCTTCTTCTTCTTCTTCTTCTTCTTCTTCTTCTTCTTCTTCTTCTTCTTCTCTTTCTTCTCATCTATCATCTCACATCATCATCATCATCATCATCATCATCATCATCATCATCATCATCATCATCATCATCATCTTCATCTTCTTCTTCTTCTTCTTTTTTTCTTCTTTCTCATGTTTTTGCTTTCTACTTTTTTCTTTTTTTTTTTCGTTTTCATTTTCTTTTTCTTTCTTTTTTTCATAATATAGACCACATTTTAGACTCTCCCCGTCTCTGTCTCTACCTCTGTCTCTGTTCTCTCTCTCTCGCTCCTACTCTCTCTCTCTCTCTCTCTCTCTCTCTCTCTCATCTCTCTCCTCTCTCCTCTCTCTCTCTCTCTCCTCCGTCTCAACAACATAATCTCCTATTTCTAATGGCCTTGAAAACAAGTTTTTTTTATAAAACAAATTTGGACAAGAATATTGAATGTGGATGCAGGGTTGTGTACGTGAACCTGACTGCCCCATGAAACAAAGGTCCACTCCACCTCGGGCTATGCGGACTATAC
>JAFLJL010000935.1:57440-64940 GCA_018398815.1 Conus ventricosus
TTCGTATTGTCATTATTGTTTTGTTTGGGCTCGATGTTCCCCATTTTACAAGAGCAAAGAAACAAAATAACATAAAATAAATGTTCAGTGTTACAATATTCTCTCTCTTTTCTCTCTGTGTCTTCTCTGTCTGTCTTCTCTGTCTGTCTATGTCTGTCTGTCTGTCTGTCTGTCTGTCTGCTCTTCTTCCTCTCTCTTCCTCTCTCTCTCTGTGAGTGCACGTGCACGCGCGCGCGCGGCGTGTGTATGTGTGTGTATGTATGCGTGTGTGCGCGCGCCGCAAGTGTGCGTGTGTGTACGCGCGCGCGCGCAAGCGTGTGTGTGTGTGTGTGTGTGTGTGTGTGTGTGTGTGTGTGTGTGTGTGTGTGTGTGTGTGTGTGTGTGTAGAAAAGGATATCAACTTCTGAAGGATTAGAAAAAGTTAGTTTTAAAGCGAGGAGAATGAAGGCGGAAATTAAAACAAGTTTGAAAAAAAGGAAAGATAATATTTCCACAGGCAATACAGACAAACAGATAACAGGACAAAACGCGATGCATTTCACCTATTGGGTCTTCTTCAGGCAAAAACAAACAACATTTAGGACAACGAAAACGAAGAACGAGCAACCACTCATCTTATAATATCTGTTCTTTTTTAGGATTAGAAAGGTTTTTTGTTTGTTTGTGA
Source organism: Conus ventricosus (assembly GCA_018398815.1). NCBI lineage: Eukaryota > Metazoa > Mollusca > Gastropoda > Neogastropoda > Conidae > Conus > Conus ventricosus. The sequence goes on from JAFLJL010000935.1 coordinate 58,108, forward strand.
ATTAATGTTTTTCTCGGCGCATTACTCTAAATGTGTTTTAATTTGATTTCAAACTATTTCTATGTTGATTTGGAATCCGTGTTTTTTTTATGTTGTTCTCTTTGGTATTTATCCGATTGTTTAGCTCCCTCATGTCATCTAAGCTGTAAAGCCAATGACTTTAGAAATGTTAAGAGCTAAATGTTCTCTCTCTCTCTCTCTCTCTCTCTCTCTCTCTCTCTGTCTCTCTCACTCTGTATTAACTCTATCCGATTGTTGAACTCTGTCATGTCATCTAATCTGAAAAACTAATGACTTTAGACATGTTACGTGCCAACTGTTCTCTGTGTGTGTGTGTGTGTGTGTGTGTGTGTGTGTGTTCCATCAGCCCATACTGACAATAAGGTTATCATTTCAGTTTCATAACGAATTCACATGTAAATTCATTCATTTGTTGACGAGAAACAACAAGGGTAAAGAAACCCCCTTACCTGAGATTGAGCCCCCAAAACAGGAAACAAAAAGAGAATCACACCGAAACAAAATAAACAAAGAGCGGGCGGGAGGGTTGATGGTGGTTGTGCAAACAAAGAGCGGGCGGGGGGAGGGTTGATGGTGGTTGTGCTGGAGCTATGGATGGAGGTAGAAGATGGGAGAACACCGAAATAGAGAAAACAGCTATAGCACAGGAAATTCAGAAGGCGAGACGATAACTTGTTCGAAAGCGGGAGGGTTAAAAAAAATTAAGAAAGGAAAGGAAACGAAACTTCAACAACAAAACACCGCTGCTGGCATTCTTTCTGGGAGTCGTGGCGGATTGACAACACGGGGTTCCAATTTCGCATATTACAGGTGTGAGGCCATTTCGTCTGAGTGGGGGTAGGGGTGGGGTGCGATCGTATCGTTCGAATTCCAAAAACGTTTGCGACGAGTTCTTGTTGAACACGTTCTCACTAAAACAACGATGGCTTCGCCCAGAGTTGGAAGAAAATGTGCAGGAACACAATAACTCATTCATTTGATTCCGTGGAACAGTTTTGAAACCTGCAACGCTTTCCTGATATATATATATATATATCTATAGATATTCATTATAGTGTGTGCGTGTGTATGTATATTCACACACACACATACATTTTATATAATATATAGATATATATATCCAATACTCTTAACTCCGTCAGGAATTTTCTTTTTCTGCATGCGTGTGTTTGTTTACATGTTATTTGTCAAGAAGATTATGCAAACACCATGTAACCGATGTGAACCACACTTGATGGAATGATGAAATTTAAGCCGTGCACAAACCCACGAAAGTTTAGCAGATATCCGTTGTGCAGATTTGAATCAAACGGTTGACGAATATCCGTTCAGCAAGATAATTGCACATTTTCTGCTGATTATGACAATTGTGAAGTTATTGTTCTCGATTTCATAGATACCTTTGAAGTAATATGTTTTCATGGAATATCAAAACTTTCTGGTGATCGGAAAACTGAGGCATTTAGTTACTTTTGCATCCTGTTGCTTAAAAAAGTGCACGGGACGTAACTCTATCAGTCCGCTTCCGCTATTACTTCCCCTGCCAACGATCAAAGAGCTAATTTTAGGATCCACTCGACTCTAACGCAGGTCAACGCTCTCCATGGCGCCGTTATAGTAACCGTTGTTTACGTAACAGCGCTCGATAATCCACACTACATCTCACCCTGTCACAATCTGTGGTTTCAGTGATTCAGTGTATTCCAGAGGTAGCTGGCTGTACTACCAATCTCTGAAAATGCGAATAACCTCGACTCTTTCACATCAATGCTCTCGCTACTTTACGTAAGTACTAGAATGGAACATTACACACACACACACACACACACACACACACACACACACACACACACACACACATATGAGCGCGCGCACATTGAGATAGACACATACACACACACACACACACACACACACACACACACACACACACACACACACACACACACACTCACACACACACACACACACACACACATAAACGCACGCACATTGAGATAGACACATACACAGAAACACACAGACAGACAGACAGACAGACACACACACACACACACACACACACACACACACACACACACACACACACACACACACACACGTATGAGCGCGCGCACATTGAGATAGACAAATACACAGAAACACAGACACAGACACAGACACACACACACACACACACACACACACACACACACACACACACACACACACACACACACAAACACACAAACACACACACACACACATGAACGCACGCACATTGAGATAGACACATACACAGAAACAGACAGACAGACAGACAGACAGACAGACAGACAGACAGACACACACACACACACACACACACACACACACACACACACACACACACACACACACGTATGAGCGCGCGCACATTGAGATAGACAAATACACAGAAACACAGACACAGACACACACACACACACACACACACACACACACACACTGCATTCTCCAATGTCGGTTTTAAGTCACTGATCTTATGAGCTTTCCTTGACAAGGTATTAAAACCGTAAGACCTTCCGAGTCTTCTCCTATTGACTCCATTCAACACAGAATCGTGCAAAAGCAAAACAAGAGGGACGTCCTGCATTTCTTCTATCTTGATTTCCTCAGTTCTATTCGAACGCCCTTTGACGTCATTTTTGCTTTTGACGTTATTGATGGGAGGTTCTGAGTTCTTTTTCTGCTCTCTTATTTGTGTTTTCTTTCTTGTTGTTGGTCTTGCGCTCTGTCAGTCCCGAACCAGGTGTTTGTGACGGTTTGGGACTGAGAGCTGGTGGGACTGACCTTGCAGCTTCCGCGTACGTGAGGTTTTGACTTGAGTTTGATTTTTTAGAACTGACGTTCTGTGCCTTACTGTTGCACTGCTCTTTTGGAGACCCTACTGGTGATTTGCTAAAGTTAGAAATCAGATTGTTTTGCTCATTTACAGTTTTTTCTAAAGAAACAATCCTCTCACACAGTTTCTCAATTAGTTGTTTCAGCTCCTTGATCTCACTTACTGTGTCTGAAGCAGTTGCACAGTTTTCATCGCTGCTCGTTTCTCCGTTGTTAGGGCCTGTTTGAGCGTCCACGGCTTGCAGCGCAGCTCGCTCCAAAACTTCTTCCTGAAAACAGGCTGGCTCTTCACGCATTTTCTTCTCACTTGACTCTTTTTCCGAAGTCAGGCTGTTTTGATGTTTACGCAGACTTCTTGATCTTGTCATTCTGGTCATGGTGCTGGTAGAAATGCTTAATTTCAGCCAGATGTAAATTTAGTAGCTGACAGTTTCCGCCATCTTGCGTCACACAAGTTGAAAGACCAGTGGATGCTATTGTTATCCACTGTGGGATAAACGATCTGAAACATACGGATCCCAATGTCTGCAGCAAAAACTTTTCTACAACTGTTAAAGGCATTGCTGCAAAAAATCCTCAAGCAGATATCATTATCAGCAAAATCGCGCCGGTCGGTCATCAAGAGCTGGGCATGAAAATTGATTTGTTTAATGCTTTTACAAGCTCCGAGTTGTTTGACGTGGCAAAAGTGAGCTTCATCAGTCACACCAACCTGAAGCCGAACAACAGGACGCTGCTAAACGGCCTTCACCCGACCCGGAGAGGAGCCAGTGTGCTTGCCGGCAACTTGGGGAGACACGTCCGGCAGCTGTTCTGGACGACACCAAGGAAGACCACGAGACGCACCATGCCACATTCACCCAGGGGTTTTCCATCTCATCCCAGGCGTCATGACCTGCCGTTTCCACTGGAGAGGCGTGCTTGGTGGAACTACTATGACGTTTTGAGTGACTGGTGCTAGATTTATATTACCTACTCAGAACATTTGTTGGTTTCATGGAAGTAGATTTGTTTTAATTTCAGCACAGAAATTACCCAGTCTGACAGGTTTATACTCAGCGGAAGGAAGTTATCAACGTTATCTTGAAAATTAGAAGACTCTCTCTCTCTCTCTCTCTCTCTCTCTCTCTCTCTCTCTCTCTCTGCTTATTTGTTTACTTATTTGTTTTATTTGCACCCCCCTCCCTGCTATTCTGTTGCTAGTTTATCAGTGACATGCCTGATAACTCATTTAAGATTTTGCAATGGAATGCCAGATCTGTTTTCACGAACGAAGCATTTTTACGTCAGCATCTGGTAAATAACTGCTACAAAATATTGATTTTGCAATCACTAAATGTGTGCAAATCTAAATTACCAAAATTACCACACTTTTATTATCCCCCAGTGCACAATCGAGTTTTTGACACGAAGGAAAAAGTCAGCACTGCTATATATATCCGAGAAGGCACTGAATACTTAATACGACCATCACCTGCACCGTCTGATCTTGCAAACTTACATTCGTGCGCGGCCACAGTAAAAGTCAATAACAACATTGTTCTCAACATTGTGTCTGTATATCTGCCTAAAGGTCCAGACGAGAAAAATACTGAATGGTTACTACAATAGACAGCTCTAAGGAAAGATGGTTGATTGCCGGAGATTTTAATGCTCACGCTCCATTTTGGGACAAAGGTTGTTCATCCATAACAAGCAATCGTTTTCTTGAAAACGTGGTGGATTCTTCATTGTATTTGCTTAATGATGGGAGTATAACTAGGATTCCAGACATTCCCACTCATAGATCAAGCGCAATAGATCTGACAATGATTTCCCCCCAATTAGCTTTTGATTGCTTATGGCAAACTTTTGATGACACTCTTGGAAGTGATCATCTGCCCATCATAATGACAATTAATAAAACATACGACATAAAAAATTTGCCTGAAGACAAAATACCTAAGTACAATTATAAGTTTGCCAACTGGGATAAGTTCAAGGCTTTTCTTTCCTATAGACACATAGAGACTTTTTGTGAAAATGAAGAAAATGTAAATGATATGTATTCAAAATTCAACAAAATGATTCTCTTGGCCGCTGATGATTCAATACCAAAATGTCGAACTAATACTTCTCCAAAAACACTTCATACCGGCAATGTGTGGTGGACTAAGGATTGCGAAGAAGCTGTAGCCTTAAAGAAACTGAAATACAAAGAATATATTAAAAATAAAAGTGAAGAAAACCACCTAGAAATGAAAAAAGCTAAGTCACACTCTAATCGAACAATTGCAAAAGCAAAGCGGCTTTACTGGACAGCGTTTTGTGCTAAAGAAGTTTCTCATCATAAGGACCTTCAAAAAGTGTGGCAAAAATTTCAAACTATGAAAAAAGGGATAAATCTCCCAAGATATCCAGTTAATTTGGATAATAAAAAATTCTCAACCTCATCTGAAAAAGCAGAAGCATTCGCTAACATGTTTTCAAAGACAATGCGTCTAGAAAGTCTTCCACAAGATTGCATACAACATAGGAAAAGGGAAGAAAAAACAGAGATGTACGAAGAGCCATTTTCAAATAATGACCACTATATAAATGCCCCCATAACTAAATGCGAGTTAAACGACTCCATCTCCTTGATAGGTAATAAATCATCGTCAGTTGGATTGGACGCTGTTTCGAATGAAATGCTAAAACATTTACCAGATAATTATCTTTGTTTTTTATTGAAAATATTCCAACGGGTTTGGAATAATGGTGTAATGCCATCAATTTGGAAACAGTCTGTAATTATTCCCATTGTAAAGCAAGGAAAGTCCCCCACAAGTGTCCACAGTTACCGTCCTGTAGCTCTGACGTCTCATGTAGGAAAACTTATGGAAAGAATTATACTAAATAGGCTTATCTATTTTTGTGATAAAAATGAAATAATACCTGTTAATCAAGCAGGCTTCAGAAAAGGAAGATCAACAACTGACCACATTGTAAAATTAACAACACAAATTAAGCATCAATTTGCCAGGCGAAAGAGTACTCTGGCGACATTTTTTGATGTTAAAAAAGCCTTTGATAGCGTGTGGCATGCTAGATTGCTATATAAACTGAAGAAAATTGGCATATCTGGTAATTTTTATAACTACGTTAGAGAATTTTTATCAGAAAGAAGTTTGCAAGTCAGGGTAGAAAACACATACTCAAATTTTAAATCGCTAGAAATGGGCATTCCCCAAGGTTCCGTAATTGCTCCAATGTTATTTAATATTTTGTTACATGATCTCCCAAAGCACGTAACTAAAACCGCTACCGTTGTGCAGTATGCTGATGATCTGTGTATGTGGATAAATGCTAGTCTAAGAAAAAACACGCCAAAAAGATCAATCAGCTATTACAAAAAAATATATCAGGCAGAGCTAAATAATCTTAGTAAGTACTTGTTTGAAAATGGACTGAAACTTTCCCATGAAAAAACGTATATAGTGTTATTTAATAATGGTGATGATCCCGTTGATCTGCCGTCTTTTAGACTTGATGGAATAACACTTCAGTATGTCCACTCAGTAAAATTCTTAGGAGTTTACTTCACATCTAAATTGACATGGAAAGTTCACATTGATTATCTCTTAAACCAGGCTAGGAAAAGTTTGAATTTTTTGAAAATCTTAAGCAAGCAAGCTGGTGCCAGGATGTAAAAACATTGAAACATCTGGCAATATCACTCGTTCGTTCTAAGCTATCGTATGCTCAAGAAGCTTTCTTTTGTGCTCCTAAATATTTGTTGCAAAAACTGCAAAGTGTTGATAGCAAGGCTTTTAAATTATGCTTGGGAATCCCTGTACATGCTTCTACAGTAGGGACATATTCGGAAATTGATGTTTTGCCTTTAAACGAATACAGAACACTCACTTTGGCAAAATATGTTGTGAAATGTACAGCTTTGAAAGGTGTAAATGAAACAGAAATCGCTTTAA
>JAFLJL010000935.1:69940-74326 GCA_018398815.1 Conus ventricosus
TATCTGTCTGTCTGTCTGTCTGTCTGTCTGTCTGTCTATCTATCTATCTATCTACCTACCTGTATGTGTATGTGTGGGCACGTGCGCGCGCGTGTGTGAATATTGGGAGTGAGGGGAGGGAAGGTGGGAGTAGACAATGGGGGGGGGGGGGGGGGGGGGGGGGGGGGGGCGGGGGGGAGGGGAGGCGGGGGGGGGGGGGGGGGGGGGGGGGTAGGCAGGAGCAGAGCGGGGAAGCAGATAGTTAGGGAGAGATGAGGTGGGCATGGAAGGAAGTAGGGGGGGGGGGGGGGAGCTGGGGCGGAGGGGGGGAAGGGGGGGGGGAGAGAAGCTCTGCAAAAAGCAAAATCAGAAGAAACAAAGAACAGCCAGACAGAAAGACAGACGAACGGACAGAAAAAAAAGGACAGCCAGACAGAAACAAAGGACAGCCAGACAGAAACAAAGAACAGCCAGACAGAAGCAAAGAACAGCCAGACAGAGACAGACGAACAGACAGAAACAAAGGATAGCCAGACAGACAGGAACAAAGGACAGCCAGACAGAAACAAAGAACAGCCAGACAGAAACAAAGGACAGCCAGACAGAAACAAAGGACAGCCAGACAGAAACAAAGGACAGCCAGACAGAAAGACAGACGAACAGACAGAAACAAAGGATAGCCAGACAGACAGAAACAAAGGACAGCCAGACAGAAACAAAGAACAGCCAGACAGAAACAAAGGACAGCCAGAAAAGAAACAAAGGACAGCCAGACAGAAACAAAGGACAGCCAGACAGAAAGACAGACGAACAGACAGAAACAAAGGATAGCCAGACAGACAGAAACAAAGGACAGCCAGACAGAAAGACAGACGAACAGACTGAAACAAAGGACAGACAGACAGAAACAAAGGACAGACAGACAGAAACAAAGGACAGCCAGACAGAAGCAAAGGACAGACAGACAGAACAAAGGACAGCCAGACAGAAAGACAGACGAACAGACAGACCAGAGGACAATCCGACAGAAAGACAGGCGAACAGACATAAACAAAGGACAGCCAGCTAGACAGACAGACGAACAGACAGGTATTGAGCCCAAAGATCTCACATACCCCATCCGCCACCCACCTCAAAGGCTTAATGTTTTACATAGACCTAGACCATTATCTTTTACTGCTTACAGAGAGAGAGAGAGAGAGAGAGAGAGAGAGAGAGAGAGAGAGAGAGAGAGAGAGAGAGAGAATGAGAGAGAGAGAGAGAGAGAGAGAGAGAGAATGAGAGAGAGAGAAGAGAGAATGAGAGAGAGAGAGAAAGAGAGACAGAGAGAGAGAGAGAGGGGATGCCCCCCCACCCCCCCACCGCGCGCGCGCGGGCGCGCGCACGCACACACACACACACACACACACACAGACACACACCACACACACACACACACACACACACACACACACACACACACACACCACACACACACACTCATGTGCGCGCGCGCACACACACACACATACACACACATCTATCTATCTATCTATCTATCTATCTATCTATCTATCTATCTATTTGCGTTGCGCGCGCGCGCGCGCGCGCGCGTGTGTGTGTGTGTGTGTGTGTGTGTTGTGTGTGTGTGTGTGTGTGTGTGTGTGTGTGTGTGGAGAGAGAAAAGAGAGAGAGAGAGAGAGAGAGAGAGAGAGAGTCAGAGACACACGCCACACACACACACACACACACACACACACACACACACACACACACACACACACACACACACACACACACACACACACACACACAGAGAGAGAGAGAGAGAGAGAGAGAGAGAGAGAGAGAGAGAAAAGAGAGGGGAGAGAGAGAGAGTTGACACTTTGACACTTTGATTTTATTGTAATTATCCAAAAAAGGAGAGAGAGAGAGAGAGAGAGAGAGAGAGAGAGAGAGAGAGAGAGAGAGAGAGAGAGAGAGAGAGAGAGAGGGGGGTATTTCATTGATTGACTGACCTTTGCTAACCAAAGATGAAGACTTTTGGCAAAGTCTTTCTTTTTATATAATATAATTCAGTCCTCTGTTATGCACACACCATCACAATGCATATCATACTCACTGACAAGACAATATAAAAGCGGTGAACGCACAGAATGACACCGATTGGTAGTCTCAGACTGGTTAAATAATGTCGACAACATAAAAATGAGCAGATTAACATGAAGAAGAAGAAGAAGAAGAAGAAGAAGAAGAAGAAGAAGAAGAAGAAGAAGATGATGATGATGATGATGATGATGATGATGATGACAGCCTGTTGGTGTGATGGATAAGTTTACAGTGTTTTTAAGCTGAAGAAGAAGAAGAAGAAGAAGAAGAAGAAGAAGAAAGAAGAAGAAGCAGAAGAAGAAGAAGAAGAAGAAGCAGAAGAAGAAGAAGAAGAAGAAGAAGAAGCAGAAGAAGAAGAAGAAGAAGAAGAAGAAGAAGAAGAAGGATCAGCCGATCGAATTATTGACTGATCTTTTATACCCAAGGATGAAGCTGTTATTCCCAGATTTCCCAGATTGTCTCCTTGCCATACCGTCGCCAGCACACATTCTGTTCTCAGCTTATTAGAAACACTGTAAACAGATTCCTCATACCAACAGGCCGTCTCAGATTAATGAGGTAATAAAGTGTTGAACTGGTCAAGATAAGGTAGAGAAGAAGAAGAAGAAGAAGAAGAAGAAGAAGAAGAAGAAGAGAGAAGAAGAGAGAGAGAGAGAGAGAGAGAGAGAGAGAGAGAGAGAGAGAGAGAGAGAGAGAGAGAGAGAGAGAGAAGAGAGGAGAGAGGAGAGAGAGACAGACAGACAGACAGACGAGACAGAGACAGAGACAGAGACAGAGAGAGAGAGAGAGAGAGAGAGAGAGAGAGAGAGAGAGAGGAGAGTAGAGAGAGAGAGAGAGTTGGGCTCTTGAATGGAGTGTGTTTCGCGGTGTCTTCCAAACGACATCTACTGGAAGACGATCTGTTGCTGTTCGCCATCCGGAGGAGTATTGCTGGTGCATTTTGGTGTACCATTTGCAACGTCTTAAGAGGACATATTTGTCGAACATTCACTCGTCTCTGTTGCATCATGTACCTAAATCAGTGTCATTTTGCACCTTGTCTTGTGTGTTTACTGGTGTGTTGCCTTTTCAGGAAGGCTGTGGTGTGGTTTAATCTATCAGAAGAGTGTGCAGAGGGTGAGATTAACATTTCTAACTAAAAGCATGTCATTCTTTGTGAATGAGATGTCTAGACCAACGTTTCTTAAAATGGTTGAGTGGGTGTGTATTTTGTAGAGTGATGGAAGTGATTTCCGGGTGTCTGGTCTATTGTAAGCTGGGCTTGTCTTGAAATGATGGATGTGTGTGTGTGGGGTGGGGGTGGGGGGGAGGGGGTTTAGACGGACTTCAGCGATCCAAAACTGTTTTTAAGTCTTGGGGGAGTGTGGGGTGTGACATGGCAACAACACAATAATAACAACAACTATGACAACAGCAACAGCAGCAACATCGACAACAACAACAACAACAGAACAGCAGCAACATCGACAACAACAACAACAACAACAACAACAGCAACAGCAGCAACATCGACAACAACAACAACGACGACGATGATAAGAACAACAATAACAACAACTACCATACTGATAATAATGATAAGATGATGATGATGGTACTATACAAGTTGAAGTAGCAGCAGCAGATGCAGCAGCAGCAGCAGTAGTAAAAAAAGTAGTGCTAGTAGTAGTAGTGGCAATAGACATTTATATAGGACATCATACACATATTCTATGTGCGTTACAAAAGCAGGAAAGCAGTATTGTCTTTCACAACTTTACAACTCTCTCCTACATGCTTTTGCACCCACGCATACACGGAGAGAGAGAGAGAGAGAGAGAGAGAGAGAGAGAGAGAGAGAGGAGAGAGAGAGAGAGAGAGAGAGAGACAGAGAGAGAGAGGAAAAGAGGAGATGAAGAGAGAGATAGAGAGAGACGAAAACCTTTATGATAAGGATGAGTTAGGAAAAGAGAGAGAGATGAGAGAGAGAGAGAGAGAGAGAAGAAGAGAATCAGAAAATTTTGATCAAGGATTGAGATAGGCAGACAGACAGACAGAGAGAGACGAGACAGAGAGAAAAGAGAGAGAGAGAGAGAGAGAGAGACAGAGAAAAAGACGACGAGAGAGACAGAGAGAGAGAGAAAAGCAGAGAGAGAGAGACAGACAGGACAGACAGACAGACAGACAGACAGACAGACAGACAGACAGACAGACCGGGGAGTGAGACAGAGACAGAGAGGGTAAAGAAGTTTTTGAAAAGTTTGGTCTTTTCTGACGGTGTATTCAATTCGCCAAGTGAGAGGGAAAAAAAACTTTTGCGAAGGTCGATTATTTTTATTT